>CAEFZP010005665.1:65000-228578 GCA_903064625.1 Mallotus villosus | reverse complement strand
TAAGAACAACATACACTTTCAATGCCAGGGGCAGAACAATACTTATACTATTTGTGTTTTCCCCTGTGATATTCAATAAACGCACATGTGCTAACTTGCCTCATGTGCCCTTGATTAATATGCAGCTTCCCTCGGATCCTCACAGTGGTTACCACGATACATCCAGTGGTGTTGCACAGAAACCTCAATCAACCTCGTCAAAATGCACTATATTATATGAACACACACACATTTAATAAACCATGCATACATATGAAATAGACACACACTAAATGTGCACACTCCCATTGGATTTACTGATGGTGGTGGAAAGGCTTTGATCATCTCTGTCGACACAAGTACTTATGCAACCGTATGACATCACACAAACACATACATTTACTCCTAAGAAGATCAGGCCACCCTGCGTGGAATGTAATTACACACACAGATCCGTACGGATCACATCTGTGTGTGATGTGCTTTCAGTGTGTGTACTGCAAGTGTGTGAGTGATGGAGAAGACCGAACTACATACGATGGGTACAGTATTTATAGCCGAGATAAAGTGCTAATTCATTACATTTATGTTTCCTATGGCATAATGTCCTGCAGTACATTGATATCTGTTGATGCTCATGATGATCTTGTGGATACCGGATCTGTGACTTATCTTCCAGATGTGCTAATACACTCGGCCCTGATGCTGCCACATCTGCTGGCGTGTGTGTGTGCGCACGCAATTTTCGGATATCCCAGGCTGCAGTGAACGAGACGAGGGGCTTTTGGCCAACAGTTGCCAAACATCAGGACGATTACAGCATCCCTCTAAGCACAAATCTGTGCAACCTCCTTCCTCCCATCCCTGTACCTTTCACCCTATCCTCCTCTCATCCTCTTTCCCCACTCCCATCCATTTTTATAACCCCAACAGCTGCTCTCTCGCTATCTGTGTGTACGTAAACAAGTGCTGAACACATAACGTCCCATCCAAAACTAAATCATCCGCAAAATATGAGAATCCCCCACAAGCCACGCCCTACTCCACTTAAGACCCAGATAATAATCATTCTGCTCCACTATACATTCTATTTTTCATCTATTTCTGTTTTCTGAATGTGAGCCACAGTCCTAGTCATTATTGGTTACTGTTCCATTTCTGTTTACATGTGAATGGAGAGACCCAGGGCTGAGACGCACACAATTCAGGAGACTCAACACCAAAGGAGGGTGAAAAGCACCGTAGTGCTTTTAATTAACAAAAGAGAAACACCTTTAAAAAAATACAAAAGGATCTAACGGGGAGCGTTGCTCCACCTGCGTCAGCTGCTCAAGAGTCAATACTCAGGTGATGGGCTGATGACACACACAAGGTAGTCCGGCTCTACCTCTATCACAAGGCCATGCTCTTTGCCTCACAGTCTTCTCTTCCTCTGAGTCCTGTTGGCTCAGCATTTGAGGCAGTGAGCACTGATTGTGAAATGAGTCGAAAGCACTTAAAGGGCTGGCGTGTCTTGAGGGGGCTTAGGCCGCTTTCCCTGGTGCTGGGAGGTCTGGTCAGGCACAGTGTCTCTGGGGATGCCACAACGGTGATTGGATGTTTCACTTGATGGGAATAATTGGTAAGACCACTGCCCTCCAGTCTGCCAGAGCTGCTTCAAGGTCATCCGTCATCATCCTGCTGGACCTATCTGCAGCATTTGATCCGGTCAACCATCAGATCCTGCTCACTAGACTTTCTGAGATGGGCATCTCTGGCACTGCACTTCAGTGGATCTTGTCGGAAGGATCCTACCCAGTGTCCTGGGGAGGCAAAGTGTCAGCCCCCCCCCAACTCTCCACTGGTGTCCCACAGGGCTCTGTCCTTGGACCCCTCCTCTTCTCCCTGTACACCACCTCACTCGGACCGATCATCTTCTCCTGTCTGGCCCCTCAATGGTGGAATCATCTCCCCATCTCCATCAGAGACACTGACTGTCTCCCCACCTTCAAGAAAAGGCTAAAGACGCACTTGTTCCGGGAGTACAACGGTACTTAAGAAAGATTTGTTGGATCCAATGTTAGTTTATTTCCTACAGGAACACAATGACACTTATTGAGGGACTGCACTTGTTGCTTAGTTGTAACTGATTTAACTACTTGTACTCGCTGCAAATTATATTATTGTTGCTTGCTTTCCTACAGGTACACGCTTACACTTTTGAGGTTCATGTTGTTTAATTTGTGTGACTACATGCTCTCATGTTTCTTCTCATTGGCACTTATTTGCTTTTCACAATGTATGCTTCATGTTTTGGCAAACCACAAGCTATCTCGTTGTTTATGATCATTGACCTACGCACTTCGGTAAAGCTCTCTCTTGGAAGTGGCTTTGGATAAAAGCAGCTAAATGAATACATTTAAATTTAAATAAATGTAAGACTGCCAGCCACATAAGTAATGCGTAAGGGTTCTCATTATGCTGCAAATTCTACACTACCAATCTACAGTAATGTATACTGCAAAAATTACACTAGTATACTGTAAGGGTGCAAAACTGAAACTGATGCCATGGTTTTTTGGATCTACGAGAAAACACAACCTAACACCCTTTGTCCTTTCCCATACCCTTTCCCGGAGAGTACCTGTCCAATGAACTGTCAGTATATCAATGACGAGTCACATACTGGAAGGAACTGGAGAGGCAAATCATATGAAGCAAGATAAGAATGTGTGGAGAATGGAGATGGCATGTGGAGGCGAAAGGTTAGCGGTTGAGGATGTACCATTGCTGCAGCCGTTAGTATTGCCTTGGCAATACTACTTTTGAAACAAGTATTGCAAGGCAATACTACTTTTGCGCAGACCTTATGAGGTTTATTTAATTTAGAAGACTTAAGTAAACTATAATGACAACCACATTTTATGTGAGGAATCTGAAGCAATACAAAAAATAAACGGTCTGAGGAGACTAGTCTGGCCTTACGAGACTGTTTTGAGGGCACGGACTGGGAAGTATTGTGTTGTTCCCACACGGGGAGGACATTGATCGACGAACCCACTTCATGACGGATTACTTAAACTTCTGTGTAGAGAACACTGTGCCAACCAGGAGGCTATGGTGTTTCTCGAACAACAAGCCCTGGGTGACCCTGTCACGCCCACACCGGGTTCCCCAGTCATTCTACTACAGCGCTCCCAACTCTCCTAATCACCGTCAGCTGTTCCTCATCAGTAATCAGCAACAGTACTTCAGCACACACCTTAGTTACTCATTGTCTAGCCTTGAACAAAGGACTCCTTACCCGCTCGACATAAACAGTTCAGCAACGTAAGCTTAATTCTTCTGTTTCCCACGTTTCTTCAGCGTTCTCATCTCTGTATCTGTGCCTTGTCCAATAAACTACCGGTGGCACTAATCGTCTTTCGGTCTGATTAATCCTGACAGACCCTTGCACTGAAAGCACTACTGAATGAGAAGAAGCAGGCTTTCAGATCAGGGGACAAGGAAGGTCTAAAGAGGGTCCAGAGGGAACTGAGACACCACCTCCAGCTGAACCTCCCCAAAACCGAACTCCTCATCATCCCGGCCAAACCGTCCATCTCCCATGACCTCTCAATCACCCTGGGATCGGCGACGGTGACCCCTTCGTCCTCTGCCAGGAACCTCGGGGTTACCATGGATGACGAGCTCTCCCTCACAGCCCACATCGCTGCGGTCTCCCGGTCGTGTAGATTCACCCTCTACAACATCCGGAAGATCAGGAGATACCTGTCTGAGCACTCCACCCAGCTGCTGGTCCAAGCACTTGTCCTCTCCAAGTTGGACTACTGCAACTCGCTGCTCGCCGGGCTCCCAGCATGCGCAACCCGCCCTCTCCAGAGGATTCAGAACGCAGCGGCCCGTCTGGTCTTCAACCTACCCAGACGCTCCCATGTTACCCCGCTCCTCGTCTCCCTTCACTGGCTGCCCGTCACGGCCCGTATCAGATTCAAGACCCTGGTACTGACCTTCCGAGCGGTGAATGGGACTGCACCCGACTACATCAAGTCTCTCCTCCAGCCCTACACCCCCTCCCGCCACCTTCGGTCCTCCTCTGACAACCGTCTGGTGGTCCCACCGCTCAAGACCGCCCGGTCCCAACACAAGCTCTTCCCCTGTCTGGCCCCCCAGTGGTGGAATCAACTCCCCACCTCCATCAGAGACACTGACTGTCTCCCCACCTTCAAGAATAGGCTCAAGACACACTTGTTCCGGGAATACAACGGTACCTAGGAAAGATCTGCTGGACATGATGTTAGTTTCTTCCAGGATCACAAGGACTCTGACTTAGAGAGCTGCTGCTCTTGTCGGTTAGCTGTAACTGTTTAAAATTATTGTACTCGCTGTGAGGTAGTTTACTGTTGTTTGCTCGTCCACAGGTGCACTTTTAGATTCATGTTGTCCAATTGTAACTTGTTTAACTTCATGCTCTTATGATTTTTCCCTTTGGCACTTATTTTGTTTTTTTTTCACAATGTATGATTCATGTTTGACTACTTGCAATTTTGGGGATATCTCGTTGTTATGATCAGTGACCTATGCACTTTTGTAAAGCTCTCTCTTGGAAGTCGCTTTGGATAAAAGCGTCTGCTAAATGATTAAATGTAAATGTAATGTAAATGAGACAGGAGATAAGGACAGGCAAGGACAGCTACAGGAAGAAGTTTGAGGATCGTCTCCAACAGAAAAATGCGAGGGATGTGGCAAAACAATCTCTGGCCACAGCAAGGATAGAGGGAGGGGCCCTGAGTCTGGAGACGAGGAGTGGGCAGACACTCCTTGTTTTTCAACTGAATTAATTCTTCACGCACCCCCTACTCCACCCTCCATAGCACAGACCTGCTGCCGCACACCTCCTCCTCATGCCTGGGGTCGTCATCAGCTGCTTCTACCTCCATCCCTTTCTCTCAACAGGCACCTTCACCCACCCCCCCATACTCATATACTCACATCACAACAGATCAGGTGAAGAGAAAGCTAAGAATAATCAAGGCAAGGAAGGCGGCTGGCTGAGATGGTATCAACCCTCAGACTGCTCAGGGACTGTGCAGACCAGCTCTGTGAGGTACTGCTGCGCATCTTCAACCTAAGCCGCAGCCTGGAGAGGGTACCTGCCCTGCGGAAAACTTCCTGGGTGGTTCCAGTGCCTAACCACTTCAGACCTGTTGCCTTGACCTCTCACCTTATGAAGACCCTGGAGAGGGACTGTTCTGAAACACCTACGGACCCTGACGAGCTCTGAACTGGACCCCCTGCAGTTCGCGTATCGTCCAGGCATTGGGGTGGACAATGTAATCATATACTTGCTGCACAGATCCCTCTCTCACCTGGACTGGGAGCACTGTGAAGGTCTTCTTTTTTTATCTTTCCAGTGCTTTCAACACCATTCAACCTTCACTGCTGAGGGGGAAGCTGGAAGAAGCCTGAGTGGACTGCCACCTGGCTGCATGGACCATCGACGACCTGACAAACAGACCACAGTTATGTGAGGCATCGTGACTGTGTGTCTTAGGTGGTAGTCTGCAACACAGGGGCCCCTCAGGGAACTGTTCTCTCCCCTTTCCTCTTCTAGTATTCTAGTAAAATATCTAGATTAAGATGCAGACCCTGTGATGCCCCCTCGGTATAATCTCTCTTTCTCCCTATGTCCCTGTCCCCTCTTTGACTCCCTTTCCATTTCTCTCCTCTTTATATCTCTCCCTTTCTCTCTATCTCTCCATTCGGTCTAAAGTTTTAATCTCTCCTTCCCCCCTCTCCCTCTCTTTCATTCTCCCAGACTCTCTTGGCCCCTCCCCTGTGGTGACATTAAACACTTGGCCGTCTGCTCCTTCAGTCTGAGGAATAGGTCAGGTCCCTGTCTGCAGCCTTCTAGACATTGTCTGTCTGATACACACACACACGGTGCACACACACCACACACACACACACACACACAGGCATACACCTATAGCCACAGTTAAACACATAGAGTCAGTGGTGTGGTGTTGACAGTAGAGGTAGGTACAAGTTCACAGCCCTTTGGCTGAAACAGTTTTACATCATTGGTGTTCATATCACTGTATACCGTGGACAAACATGACTGCCCTTGAACACAGCCACCATCTCAACTCACCCAACCCCTACATGTAACATGTAACACCCCCACCCCCACCCATAATCTCATCATACACACGCACACATACTTTACAAATAAGACACATAGATACATAGTTCTGGGGGTCTCAAATCAGTGTCAAACAGAGTAGTGTAGTAACAGGCTCAGGGTTTGATGGAGAACGCTAACTGAACTGTTTCAATGTCTTGCTCCACACAATACCCTGATGACCAAACCTCTCTCTCACACACACAGCACTGCATCTACCCAACCCTCCTGCCCTGTGTGTGTGTGTGTTACAAGGGAGTTTTCATGGCAACGTGAAAGGCTCAGATACTACCCCAGAAGACTGCAGTTCTCAGAAATACTTGTTTACTATATCAAATGATAGGATGTAGAGAAACATGCTAAGTAACCGGTATCGGTGAAACTCACTCCTCAGGTATGTAATGAGCCACCCGCGTCACTGAATAGCTAGCTTTTCTTTGGCGTAGTTGGTAGTGGTCCCGCTTGGCAAGTCGGAGGTCGTGCGATCGAGCCCAGCGAGTGGCTGTCGATGCTTCGTAGGACGGAGCGTGGCTACGTTCGTTGCATACCCGTTACATTGGTGCCGTGACCCGGATCTCACTAGGTTAGCGCCTGCTAACCGCCGGAGTGAGTTTCAGAGGGGTGAATGTAACCGGTGTGAATCGTTGAAACTCACTCCTCAGGTATCTAATGAGCCACCCGCGTCACTGAATAGCTAGCTTTTCTTTGGCGTAGTTGGTAGTGGTCCCGCTTGGCAAGTCGGAGGTCGTGCGATCGAGCCCAGCGAGTGGCTGTCGACGCCTCGTCGGACGGAGCGTGGCTACGTTCGTTGCATACCCGTTACACTAAGTCAAACCAACGAGGTGTTCAAAATAAAAAGATCCTTTCAGGATAACCCATAGAAATGTCACAATATATCCAATGAGAAAACCGACCATTCCTACAGGTACCAGTGCCACCTCAACTGAAAGGATTTACTAAACAGGGTATTTATTGGGAGTGACTTTTACTAGTATCAACAAGCAGGCTGGGATTGGGGAAGAAAAACATGTCAGCAGCCCAGACTCCTGTATCCTCAATTTGAAACGTCTCCTCTTTTATTCAACAACACATAAGTTGACCAACATTGACTTGCACTGACGTTTCTAGGGCAGGTGGTCTGTGCATGCCATGTGTGTGTATGGGTGAGAGTGTGTGCATGTGCGTATCTGTCTGTGAGAACTGGTTCCATTCTCCATTTCTTTCTCACACTCTCCCTTGCTCTCTATCTCCCTTTGTCTCTTGTTCATGCACCACTGTTACCAAGGGCGATTTAAAATGTTTGAGTTGACCAAACTCACTTTAACAGCTTCAAAAGTATTTCAAAGAGTCACTACAGGTTGATACAGACTGAAGTTGTGAAGCCTTAGCTTGATTGCACATTCCACTGGTTCGAGCGTGTTTGGTTGAACAGCAAGAGTTAGAGATTGGTTCCTGTTACTGTCGTTGTGTGAGGGGGACCAACTGTTTCACCCGTGGGAACAGAGAGAACAGATGCAGGGCCGAGAGAAGGGCAAGGCGCCCACACACACAGCACCAGCACACCATACGGCTGAACAGGAGGCACACACACACTTACAAGACACATAAAGTACAAGAACAAACACCAAAAGATAGAGACTTATGCAAATGCACACAGACAGACAAAATGAAGAGATAGGACAGACACAAAAACACAAATTGATGTATACACCGGGACTGGATGGTGAAGGATGAGGAACCTGCACTAACCTGGTCCACTCAGCAGGCACAGCACGGCCACTCAACAGACAAGCCTGACAAGACGGCTCCTCTGAGTACTCCTGACTACAGCTAGACCTAATGTTCCCCAGGAATCAGAGATATATCTCGGAGATATCTCGGACACACACATGTACTGTAGATGGATGGACACACACTTATGTACAGAACGCTAAACGACATACAGTAGCACATACACACTCAAACATACAGGTACCCTCTTCTGTGCACAGAAAGCCTGTGTTCTCCTGCTCATTGTGTACTGTCAGTTCCCAGGAGGCGTAGTGGGTCTGTCTATCTCATTCAATTTCTTCTCGTTTAATATAACTCAATAACTGCCATTTTTACTCCCCCTGGCTCCCTCCTTTCATCTAATTTCTCTGGACTGTCTTTCACCTCCATTTTTTTTCTCTGTGTCTTTGATTCCTAATTTCTCTCTTTTCCCCCCTTCTCTTTCTCTTTATTTCTCCCACTGTTGTGCTCCTCTGCATGGAAAATGTCAGGATTCAAACAACAGCAGGAAGGCATGGAAGTTATCCCTCATGAGACGGTTCACTAAGAACATGAAAATAACGTTGGCTTTCCACCCCATCATGCTAATGAACATTTCATAATTTAATTGGTGAGCTGGAAATGTTGACGTATGAGAAGCCACTGTAATGTAATACATCTGAAAATCTCAATGATGATAGGAGCTATTTTTCCTCTTGGAGAAATATATCAGCCCATGGTAGGCAAAAGATTGCTTGGGGCTGTAATGTATGCTTGTTACGCACTACTCCCGTTAGGCCCATTAGAAGAGAGAGCACACGACACACAAACACACACAGAACACATGACAGGACAGGGGACGTAACAGTGCTGTACAAAAGATGGTTCTCTCTTTCTACGACTTAGAAAGGTTTTTGAACCAAACATTTCTCAAATCAGTATGATCCTCTGTCTTTCATTAACAGCATCCCTGTATTATCTGCTGCTTTTCTACCCCCCCCCATCCTCCTCTCCTCTCTGGGTCTACAAGGTCTATTTCTGATGAAGGCATGAATCTATCACTGTGCCACTTGTGTTTTTAATGAGCCACACTGTTAATAAGCAGAAGAAGGATCATTAGAAAAGTACTTATCGCCAACCAACACATCTCAAACACCAATAATGTACAGTGCACACATACACACACTGCAAGATCATATATCGCACTTACATGAACACACACACACCAACAATGGTATTACATAACTCCCACTCTTAAGTGTGTCTTTACCAGAGCAGATATATGAGATGCGTGGCTGTGAGCTGGTACTCTTTCATGTAATTATCAGGGTGTTTTTCCTTTGTTTAACTCGTCAAGTTTGTACATCCTAAAACACTAAAACATTTATTATAACTTATTTTCTGAAAGGTCGAAGAAGTATTCGTCGAACGTCGAAGCAGAGAAGAACAATAACTCATGTAGGAACAATCCTTGAAATGTGTTTTTACATCCCATAATTAAGAGTAACAATTATGTCTGTGTTATTTCCTTGTGCGCAAAAGCATTGTGTGCAAGCTTTCTGTAAAACATTATTACTGTCATAATTAACACTATTTTCTCTATTTGACTTGTGTTGGTGTGCATACTGTCTTCTCAAATGTATTTTTTATTAGGATTTTATCCTAAGGTATCCCCAGCCTATAATTCAATAAATAATTAATAAAATAATAAAATAAAGACAAGACAGTTGATTGTATGGAATCCTACTTTGTATGTACCACCTCCTACAGACCAGCTAGCTCTGTGTTCCTGCCAGAGCACGTGGGTAGGAGACACCTGCCATTGGCTTTCCCTGTCTCAACAACACTGCCAAACGGGCCTGATCGTTTTGGACAAGCTCTTTCTTATCAAATGTTTACTAAACAAGGTAGTCACACATTACAGTAGTTGCTACTGTATGTACTAAAATTATAACGGACAAGGTAGTCTCTCACTTGTCCTTGGCTTATTATTAATGAGTCAGGCAGCTCACTTTCCACTGCTGGCTAATAAACGAAACAAAGCAAACATTTCAGTTAAATATATTTTTATAATCTTATAATATATTAGTTATTGTTTGATATCCAGTATATTCTTGTGGAATTGATTTTGTAAGGGAGACCAAGTTACTGAAGGCCTTCAGCGTATTTCTAGAAATTCTAAAAGATCACAAGTGTGATAAATAAACTGCCTAATAGCTAGACCTGAATAAAACTAAGAATAGTCCCTTCCCATTCTTAAAAGTGACACTGATTCATTCTCTCTGGACTTCTGTTGAGTCCAGATAAATTACGTTCAGCATTGTCTCAATGTCACTTCGGTACCTGGAGAAGGAGATATCACTGCAATAACAGGATCAAAATACCCAAGAAAATGACTACAAATGCCAACTCGGTCAACCAAATTGCAGGTTATGGCATGAAAAATCTTCACCTTCTAGTATCCAATGTGTACCCATCCACAGTAATTGGACTGCAGTCACATGTGCTGTAGGTGCCTACTGTGTGTGTTGAGACATAAAAACAACCATTCACACATTCATTGTGTTTGTTTTGAGATACAGGAAGCCATTTTTGGGCAGGTGGTGGCGGTGAATGACAGATAATGAGGGTGAATCAACTGGGATAAAACACCATATAAAAGTCACATAGACACACTTCCCCCTGCTTGGGTGATACACAGGCACGTACATCCAATGAGACTTGAACAAAGATGCTTGTCAGTGGAGATAGACTATGGAGTAGCCATTGGAGAGAGCTTCAGGTACTCAGAACGCCCATCATACTGTCATATTGAACATAGAGAAGATAGCTGTTCAAGTTGGGATGAAATAGAATTTGTTGAGGCTTCGCTTAACAAGCCTAATAGAGACGTTAGCACAGTATGTCAGTGTTGGCAACAGTAGTCTTCTCAGGCTTGTGTCTTCTGCTGTATTATGAGTGTCTTGCAGGGAAAGTGTGATGTTTTCATATACACACCCTGTCAACAGTGTTAAAACGAGAGCCTTATTCTGAGACGCTCACGCTGTCCTCACACTTCAGTAAAACAAGAAAAAAAGGGAACAGGGTACCAGCCAGCTAGCACGGTTTACAAGCGGGCACCAGCTACAGATATGCCTACTGGTTGTTGTGTATTCGAAGCTATACTGAAAGGAAAATGAAAGGGTTTGGCCCCCCAGCTCTCCTGATATATAGTTCATAATGAAACCTAACAATTGGAATGAGTTTGGGGGCTAAATTAGGCTCCCTTTCCTCAGCTCCGACCAGCTGTGCCCCCCTCTGAGACTCCTCAGGGTCCCATCTCTCCTTCCTGTGGTAATCTGCTGAGTTTGGATTGCAGGAGGGAACAGACACAACAACAACACTGCCAATCCCCCAAATTCATTAACCCACTGACACTGGGTTATGTAATCACTGGTGAGCCTGATGACTGCAGATGGGATATCTGTAATTAAATCAACCACTTGCGTTCCTGTTCACATATTCCATTCGACTTATTTGCAACTTTGTGACAGTGTGTGGGATCTATTAGGCTACTGTACTTTCCAGTAATTAACAGGCATGCAAACAGGTCAGGGCTAAAAAAGGTGAGAAGGATAGGCGAACCCCCGACACTAGGGAGGCCCGGGGACATGCTCCTCCAGAAGGAAATGTATTACATTTTTAAGTTAAATGCATCAATCTGGTGCACTTTGAGAGCAAAACCTTAAGCTTGCTTTCCGACGAGTGTTCAACTTCAATTCGGTTCAGTTGTCGACAGACTGCTCAGTGTTGCAGACTTTGAAGAAAACCCCCCCCAACTCTGCCTCTGATTGGCTGTGAGGTTTAGGCATTAGGAGTGACGATTGGTTCCAGAGCCAGTTGTAAAGTTGCGAAGCACGGGTAAATTCTCTGAAGAAAAAAAAAGCTCTGTTGGCCACGTTTTCTCAAGAGCAACTGCACGGGTTTTAATGACGATTGGCTCATGATTTCATGATTGGCTAGACTTAGAACAACCTACTACTGTAAACCCCAACCAGGCTTCCACTCCACAGAAACTGCCCTCCTGTCAGTCACTACTGTCCTCCAGTCTGCCAGAGCTGCTTCAAGGTCATCCGTCATCATTCTGCTGGACTGTAAACATTAGCACATGGTGCCACCTCTCTCCTCTTCATTAGCATTTAAAGCAACAGACACAGAATCTACAGCATTTGATCCGGTCAACCATCAGATCCTGCTCGCAAGACTTTCTGAGATGGGCATCTCTGGCACTGCACTTCAGTGAAACAGCCCAGAAACAGCTCTTTCTGAGGAAAGCTCCTTGTGGGACTACTCGTAGTGGCTGTAATTCTGCACCAAGGCTGAATTTCGGGAAAGAGACTTCAGATACAGTATTAGGGGACCACTAAGGCCTATATAAAAGCATCCAAAAACAGCATGTCATGTAACCTTCAAGTTAATGATCAATGAAGCCAGCCTCGTCTGGAACACCACATGCATTTGCTAATGTGTTGAGTGAGTTTCGACACTCTCTTTTAAGCTGTTATCTGTCCTCTACGCTTTGTGGAGTGGTTTGACATTGTGTAAGCGATGGCCTGGTGCCGTGAGCTATTGCTAAGTAATTCTCCCAGCTGTTGCCTAGGGTTAGCGTTGAGCCCTTGGGAGGCTAATGCTTGTGACTGGCAGGCTATAGCGCGAGACGCTGCCATTACTGATGTTGGGTGGCGCTAATGCTAAACTAAACTAAGGACCTCACTAGCCACCAGATTAATGAACTGAGAAGGGAAGTAGCCGTCAACTGAGAGATGGTATTCACAAGCGTTTACAGTACGCCCTCTAAATGAGTTCGAATTCTTCTCCCTCATTAAACACCACTGACAATGCATTGAGTTGCTAGAACTTTGCTGAGTAGCCTACATCCAAGATTCTGTGATCACAGGGCTAATGTACAGTATACTGTAGCCTACCTAGTATAAGTTATTGAAGCTCACCACCCAAAAACAGCAGCCTGTGGCTTTGTCAGGGGAACAAATTGTGTGCGGCACGCCGGCACCTCACTGGGAGGGGGGAGGAGGGCACATACTCTCCCGTCACTCTCTTATTACCTCAACTACAGGAAGAAGACAGGCAGTGGGGAGAAAGAGAGAAACAAGAGATTTATCACGACCTCTTTAAAAATGTATACCACTCCACCTGTCAGTGTCAAATGGTTAAAAAATTGACTTGCTCCACTTTTCATGTACAGGTGCAAACAACGGCCATGACTGTTGACAGGTAGTGAGCAATAAAGTCTGTGTGAAATGATAATTAAATGTGTTCTGAGTTTGTCACACCACAGAATATGTTATTAACCACATTTATTATTATGAAAAACATCATTAAAATAAGTCAGCAAAATCGTGAAATAATAGGCTAAACAGTTTTCTCTGCTCTCAAATGCTAGAAGTGTGTCCGCTGAGGTCGCTGAAACCATGCCCACTCACGGAAAAGTTGCTGTCAAATACATTTGCATACACATGCATTTCAGCCATTTGAGCCACGATCTCATGCAACACCTTGTATTTCTCACGCATTTCAACAATTTCTCACGCTAAGAAATAAGGGCTAAGAACAATTCAGTTGACATCGTCCGCCTATGTCAGAACGTCCAGTGTCACGCGAACATTGAGCACAGGCGACGGTTTGCCGAAGTATAAATGCAGCAGCCTGAGCGACACTTTTTTGTTTTCGTCGGCGACCTTTTCAAAAGTGTCTGCGACATAAGTATAAATTGGCCTTAACTTGTCCCGCACTCTAGCTATATACAATTACATTTGGACAAGGTGCAGGCATACAGAGATGATTGTTGTCTCGAGTTATACAGAGTCAAAAAGCCCAAAGTAAAATGTTTTTGGTCAGTAGAATCCTTGTTCAGACTCATGTTTTATTCATAAAATAGGTTACTGTATAATTGTGAGAATTAATTGCGTAATCTTACATCCAGGATATATTCAAACCAGGATAGTCACAGGGCTGCCACTTGTCAAAAAACCTTGGAGTGAGATTTGTGCGGCCAACCAAAATGTTGATGCGTTTACATTTAGTCAATTGGCAGAAGCTCTTATCCAGAGCGACTTACAGTAAATAGAGGGACATTCCAAGGCAAATCGGGTGAAGTGCCTTGCCCAAGGACACAACGTAATTTACACAGCTGGGAATCGAACCAGCAACCTTCTGACTAACAGCCCATTTCCCTAACCACTCAGCCATCTGACCCCACAATGCACTACTAGGCTATAGAAAATCCCCTTGCTCAACCCACTATACAACAGTTCAGGGGCGCAAGTTTGAAATTAGCTTTTGGCAGGGGCATAAAGAGTTAATGCGACATATCCCTGTTCTTCCCACCATCGCTCTCTGTGTTTGTACGTGAGGGAGTATTGGTGCCGGTAACACAAGCTAGAACACATGTTTTGTTCTGTTTCAGAGTTGGATATAAGATTGCGGTAAGATAGATGGTCGCTGTGGAGAGCAGTATTCTTACACACACACCCCAGGTACCACAGAGCTACAAAGATGAATGGCTGGTCTTTGACTTACCCTGCTACACAGATCCATAACCCATTTGTCAGAAGATATGGCCAACCTGTTAGACTGTGGTGTACAGCTGACACAATATTTCACTATTTAAACACTATGTAAACTTTAAAGATAAATGACTCAGTCGAAAATATATTCACTCTGGATGCACCCTCAAGATTATAGGTAACATTTGCATTAAATTAATTATCAGATGTCAGGTCACTTTACTAAATGGAGTGAGCCTACTGTAGCTCAAGACATAGTAGCTTCTTCTGTCCTACAACTGAAACCACAGAACTGAATACTTAATACTTTAACTAGATTCCACACTCTGATGACTAATCTCTGCCCCCTATCCTCCCCCAATTTAAGAAGCCCACATAAAAGAGCAGGCTAACAGCATCACTGGTTGGGTCTGACACTGCAATTGGACAAATAACACAGTCCATGTTCCAGTGAAGTCAGGGTGTGAACCATGAAGTTATGTCCAGTGACAAGAGAAGTGGTCAAGCCTCAGTGATTTCATGGCAGTGTGTTACAAACCTTCAGAAGAGGGTCATTATAAGTGTGTTGGCCATCTTGGTATGTGAGCGGAGAGGGCGTTCATGAACTCTAATGATGGGAATTCAGTGATGGTTGGTCGCTTAGTGATGTTTTCAACATTTAAAAAAAATGAAATGGGGGAATAAGAAAAGAAAATACAGATCCTCTTGAATGTCACGCACTTTGACAATCAAATCCCATATTAGATTTTCCCTAAAATCAAACACGCACAGGCTGTACGGTATCTGATCAGGATGCACGAAAAGCTGTGTGCAGTGAGAGCCTTCAAAAATAATTAACTAAGTCAGATGGTTTCAGAGAGGATTGGTTAGAAATGGAAAACAGAAACATACACATTTCGAAAATCCAAACAATCCGCCAGTCAAATAAAGTAGTAAATACATTGGAAATAACACAGCAGCAGCACAGCAGTTGCTTAGAAGGCAACCTGCTAGCTGTGAAAACATTGTCCTGTAGGAGTCGACCACTTCTGTACCAGGTCACACAGGTGAAATTAAGATTGACAGTGTGTGTCACTGGCAGTGTTGGGGGAAGTTACTCAAAAAATAATTATGTAACACGTTATGTTACATAACACGTTACCCCCAACACTGGTCACTGGCACATATGTTTCTTCAGTGGATAAAAGACAGACGGAGAGAGAGGGAAACATGGGGTAAAGAGAAAAGATGAGAGGGGAAATGAGAGAAAGAAGGAAAGAGAGGAAAACACTTTTCACTCGAATGTTAAGTGTCTGTCGATGACTAAAATAATCTGATGGATTTACAGTATGACATCATTCACACACTGGGGCTGATGTAGGAGCCATGCAGGCAGTGAGTGTGTGTGTGTGTGTGTGTGTGTGCCTGAAGCCAGACAAGGGATAAAGAGGGGGAATCGTAGACCCATGACACCACACTGAGTCAGGGGCCATTGGGCAGAAAGAGAAAGAGAGGAAGGGATGAAGGTATGGGAGGGGTGAAGGGGTGGTGGTAGTGAGTCACTACTGCTCACACGGAGGCCTGGTAGCAAGGGTCCACCATCTGCCGCCGACTGTGGCAGCGCATCATGGTGGCCTCTGTGTCCAAATGCTCCTAATGTGTCCTTGCCGTCCGTTAACTCTGTCTTCTACTCCTTCTGTCATTGTTTTATCATCCATCCCTCCTGCATTTTCTCACCTCACATTAACTAATCCACAATGAGCAACAAAAAGATCATCGCCACGTTGAGTTTAATTCTGTTCTCCTGTCTCAAGGTCTGTTTCATGACGCATTGTTCTAGGAGGTATATAATATCAAAGAATGACAATATTTACAAGCAGACTAAGACAGAGAAACCATTTGTTATTTACTAGCCACTATCTCGCCATAGTTTGGTATTGGGCTTAGGGCCACCTCCAGAGCCGTCCAGCTCTCTGCCCAGGCTGTGGCAGTGTGTGGGGGAAGAGAATGGGCACAGTCTGGGCACACGACAACAGTAGGGACCAGCACGGGCAGGCCTCAACACACAGGACAGCAGGGAACAGTCACAGCCAGAAGCACAGGGGCCTGTGTGTGTGAGAGTGTGTGTTTCTGTGTGGGTTACTATGAGAGCGAAAGAGGGAAAGAGAGTAAAGAACATGAGCTAGGGAGTGAAACAGAAATATAATGACAAAAAGAAAAGAAAGGGACACAAAGAGCTGAAATAAATGGACAGAGAAGGTTAGACCAGGAAAACCGTATTACTATGTTCCAACTTAACATCTCAAAAAGTGTAAACTTACTCTTAATTGAGTCTTTTTGTTTTGGCACAGAAAAAGTTGTATACATATTTTATAGTGGCGAAACTTTGTACAGGAAAACATTATTTGGCACAGAATCTAAGTTATTAAGTGGATTACAAAAACAACGTACTAAATTGGCAAACAGTTGCTATAAAAACCCACACAACCAATCCACATTAATTGCTTGTGCTTATGACACATTTAGAGTGAATATTGTTTGTTCATGTATGTGTGCGTGCAGGCTCAGTAGAGGGAAAACACTCGTTAACAACCCTTTCAGGCTGATGAAATCACATGCTTGTGTCTAACTGGCTCTTTGTGTTTGTTTATGTTTGTGCATGAGCGATCAAACAAGGGACAGACAGCGATCCATGCTCGGGGACAGAGACGAGTGTGTATGACGAGAGATAGAGAGAGATAGAGATAGATAGAGAGACAGAGATATAGATAAATTAATGTGGATATCCATTGTTACTCCACTATAGTGTGTGTGTGTTGTGGAAGAATTCTACAGATTCAAATCAGCTTTTCTGGAACCGAAGTTTCCCATTCTAAAGTAGATCAACTCAGAGTTCAGGGTTAGGCTCACAGTTTACTACCTGGAATACCCCCCAGACATCATCATTCTACAGTGTCAACACACATATTTACATACAAGTGGGATTGCAGAAATCTTCATGCTTCTACATTAACAGAAAAGTTTTAAAGAAGGTAGGCCGGCTGATCATCTTTTCAAAACTGTAAGGGTTCCATAGACGTGAGCCAGGAATGAACATGGATGGTGAGTGTGTTTAATGCATGTGTGTGGTGTTTGTGGGATGATGGGTGTTTTGCATGTGTTTGTGACTCACGTCTGTGTCCGGACCCTTGTCGGCCCCAGGGCAGGAGAAGGTAACAAACTCATGGCAGCGTTTGTGGACCACAAAACAGCACACTGTGAAGAGAGAGTGAGAAAAGAGAAACACACAGAGAAACACAGAGAGAGAGAGAAACAGAAGAGAAACAGATAGTAAAAGAATAGGTTAGGAATCATGTACAATTTAGTTTCCATGTCTTTTCAATAACTGTAACCTGCCATCTACAGTTCCTTGCAGCAGTGCAGAGAAACTGTCGAGGACTCTCTCCCTCTCTCTCTCCAACTGTCAACTTTTCTCTCCCATGGCTGTTGAGTTGTTTGTTTATTTATTTCTCTCTGCTCCTCTTTATTTGTTCTGCCTGTTCTCTCCATCTAACTTTTTGTCTCTTTCTCTTGGTGTCAACCTGTCGGTTCAATTATTTGTTCCTCCATCCTAACCTTCCCTTCCTCCCTCCCCTTTATCTCTTGCTTCCTCTCCAACACAGGAAGAAGGCAGGTCAAGAGAAAGTGAAGACAATAGGGGGTCAAATCAATGTGCTCAGCCCATTACAAGTTCTCTGTTTAAACAGCTCTCAGTCTCAGCCAGGCAGAAGCAGAGTACAGCCAGACTGGAATCATAAGATCATAATAGCCATAATGGGATTCAGAAAGGACAGAATGATTGAGTGGTGCAACAGATATTGCTGTAAGATTCCAGAACTTCTGTGGTCCTTTCTTCCCTTCTACTTTGTCGCTCTCTCCCTCATTTCAATTTCATCATGCCATTCATAATCTTGAAATCTACTCGTAATCTGATTCCCTAGGGATGTGTGTGTGAGTGTCAGAGATGGATGTTCCCATGCTTGTGCACGTGGAGCAGTGAGAGAGCAATTAATGAATCTCAGCAGAGAGGGCGCAGGAGGAGAGAGAGCAGCCAAGCTCCCCTCAACTGTGTGATTCCTCTCTGGCCCAGGCCCTGTCGAAATTTGTCACCTTCACCCAGATAAACAACTCAGGTGAAAGCACACACGTACAGCGGACACACGGCTAGACACGCCTCACCTCTTTGTTGGGTAACATGTTTTTCACCTTTTTTGTGTCACACGCACACACAAATAGGAATTCACATGTACATAGAGGACATCACAGTAATATTAGCTGGTAACACAACAAAAGCACGTACACACACAGTTTTTCAGAAAACATTTGAAAGCAAGCAAATCATTAAATAGATCATATCATAGTTTGAGTTGAGTTACTTTGTATAAAGCTTGACTGTACCAAGAGCTTACCAGACAACCCTGCATATGCTCGTCTGCCTGATATTTGCTGAGCAAACGAACATGTGCTTCCATGGCCAGACACTTGGATGTCTGCTGCCTATTACACAGCGTTCAGATAACATATTCCCATAATATTCCTGAGGTCCAAATGAAGAATAGAACTGCTTACTCTATTCTAGGTTTATTGTAGGTCTATTGTATTAGTTGTTACTTGGTTGTATTTGCAGTCACAGAGCTCAGGTCCTGACTGCTGCCACATTTCTGCTTGGTTGCATGATTACTTAATATGCACAAATTAACTATAACATCTGTCGGAATCAACGCCCTAACCTCAGCATTGAATGTCCAAAGAGATCACTCTGTTAATCCATCTCTCCATCCATCTCTCCTTCAATTCCTTGGCTCTACCACACCTTCAAGGCTGTTCCCAGTGCAGTCAGGGAAGCTTGTAAAGCTTGGGATGCTGAGAGGACTGTCCTGACACTGGTCCAGGGTCAGCACTAAGGGCGGGGAGCTGAGATGAGCTGTGGAGGGCTTAGCCCCGACAGCCTTGGCCTGTGTGTGTGTGTGTGTGTGTGTGTGTGTAATACCCCTGGGATCAGGCTGTTACTTACTTTGACTTACTGAAGACAGCCAGGGGAGACTAGAGAGAGTGTCTCTCAGTGACTCTAATCCCTGTTGAATACTGTCGGCTTGCACAACCGCACACGCATACATACACAAACGTAAGAACTACACACATGTCCAGACACACACACACACACACACAACATACACACGTAAGAACAAGACACATGCACACACGTACAGGAACACACACACACACACCCCAATGTGTGCAGTGTTATGGGGGAGCTACGGGATGATTCATGGGCATTAGAACTGTGAGCCTCTTGGATCCAGTGGTTCAGACAGAGAGAGACTCAGAGGGCTCAGCCTAGCAGAGGTTTGATACGAGAACCCAGAGTCCTCTTCCTTCTATAGCCAGTGACATAGAACTGTGCACACACATGCACAGGGGGACACACACACAGGGACACACTCACACAGAGAAGGAGAGAGAGAAAGAAACCCACTGGTAAACGCAGAACGCAGAGGGTTCTTACATGACAAACACACTTATACGAGAACCAATCTCCATCTATCGCTCACAGCCCTTCTCTTCAAGGGGGCAGGATAAAATGTGAATGAGATGGTCCAGATTGGTCATTTTTGACACCGTTAATGGGATTATGGAGCTATGTCAGCCCTCTCAGTCTCACAAGGGATAATCCAAAACACCTCTAGCACTGGACTCAACTCAATACCTCCCAGACAACTTCCATCCACCCCAGCCTGCCAACCGCCAGATTAGAGCTCTCTGTGCAGCGCTAACACTGATCTGGCCACAGCAGGAGGAGGAGGGTGATGGAGCGAGATAGACAGGGAAGAGAAGGATGCATGTTCTAGTCTGGAAATTAGGGTGCAGTAAAATCTGTAAATGTTCTGCTAAATGACAGAAAGAAAGAACACTGACAACGTCTGTTGGTACAGTCTGCAGAGCTGTTAGAGCTGTTTTGGATGTATACTGTATGTTCAGTCCATGTATTCCCCTTCATGAAGCATGTAGCTGGTAAAACAAACTTGTCATAAAACAAGGGGAGGGGGAGAGAGAAGAAGGGCAGATATGGACACGGTAAGAGGCAGAGACAAGACACAAAGGAGGTGGGTTGGAGAGGAGAAGGGTGCAGTCGAGAAATGAGGCGGAAGGGGGAGAAGTGAGGAGACCTGAGGAGAGGAGGGAAGTATATTGTTGTGTCTTTTCTATTTTTAGGGCTGGCTCCATCCATGGGTAGGAACATGGTGTACTTCGATCACTCAGCAGTGTGTGTGTGTGTGTGTGTGTGTGTGTGTGTGTGTGTCGGGGGCTTTCTGCTTTACACAACACCTGGGCGAGACACTTATGAATAAACACACACGCACCGACGAAGAGGTCGTTTTTTCTGGTTGTCATTAATGTTCATAATTACGGAGTTCGGGATGAGGGCAATGCAGAAATGAAACAGGCACCGTCCTGTGGGAGAAGACCAATTTAATCAATTACATTTATGGGACTCTCTGGATGATCAGGCAGCCATTGTTGCTGGTTGCGCAGTATTCACATACCCCTAGGTTTCAAGTAAACTCCCGAAAACACTTGGTTTTAAGGGGTGTATACCCCTTCGTCTTAGCCCTACCCCTCGATCAAAAAGCGTATTGGGACACAACTTACTCTCACATGAACGCGCAAAAACTAAGGAGTAGGGGCAAGGGGTAAGGGGTAAGATAGAGTATTGAGATTCGGCCTTACAATTGTTGAGATGGATATGGAGAAGCAAAAAGTCCATATTCCTCACACAAAAATGTTTTATAAAAAAATGTATTAAAAAAAGAGAGCAATTACAATCATATACAAATAATATTTCTCATTCACTGTTGAACGTTAGCTTCCATCTCAATCTCCTCTCAATATGGTAGGACGTGACCCTTGACCTCTAACCACAGGGTGAGTGACAGACTAGTCCCAGCCCTGGCTGCAGATGTCTCTCAGGAGACAATCTGAAGATGGATGGACAGTGACCTGAGTGGAACTCTGACTGTATCAGACCTCATGGGTGATGCCCGTTGCTTGCCTGGCAGAAGATTTAAATACAGACATTTTTCAGATAGCTTCGGTTTCATGTGACTTAGTAATCATGCTGGAGTGTCCTTACCCAGTTTCCAAAAAGTTGCATGTTTGGTAGAAATGTGCCCGGACATTTGGGTCAAATATAGAGCTGTTTTATTACAACACTAGAGGTGTGTGTGTTGTGATATAACCAGTCAAATTAACCTAGCCTGGATGAAGCCAAGAGTTACAAAAAAAAAGTTCAGAAAGCCAAGGCTGAAAACCTTTATTTCACCCCACACAGTCTAATAGAGCAGTGACCTTCCACTAGCAAAGCAGTTTTTCCTGCTTTGTGGAATAATGAAAAGGAGAATGAGCATGGAATTAAGCTACTTAGAAATGGGACTGGAAAGAAGAGACAGAGAAGAGGAATAAAAAGAGAGAAGATCAGGAGAGAATTGTAGAAGAGAAGAAAGGACAAGAGGAGGAGAGGCAAGGAGAGAGGGAGAAGAGAGATGAGAGGATAGGAGACAAAGAGATTGGAGACAAAGAGGGGATGAGAGAAGGAAGGGGTAGAGGGGAAAAAATCCTCTGTGAATACTGTCCTACTTTATGGGGGTAAAAAATGAGTCCCAATTTTCAGGTGTGTAAAGCTCACACCATGGGTTTGAGTTTGACGTAGTCAGCATGAAAAATAACCAGTCTTTAGGGGTGGGAGTGTGTGTGTGGGCAGGGGTTATCACAATGGGGGTTGTTGTGACATTCTAGGATAAATATGTTTTAATAGTGGTAAAACTTTAAAGATCCTTTGTTCATTAATAATGGACAGCCAGTGACTAGTTTAAGTAAGGTTTTGAGGTGCTGAGCTGTGGGACGGTCTACCCTGGAGAATGGTTGAAGCATCTTATATGGCCTTCTATCTTGATAGTGAATGAAATCTGGTTGGGCTTAAGGTATTTATGGTTTGAAAATGACCACACAAAGGACAGTTGACCATTTGAATTGTCAGCTTCTGTAGCTTTATCACCTCCTGACCTAGAGAGAAATGTGACATCAGATGAGTCTGGGACACCAGGTCCTGAGGTTCTGTTGTTGTAACTGTCACTGTATTGTGATTGTTCTAGGATGACCATATGTTATAAATATATTTAAGACTCTCTGTGAATTGTGAACGGGACCTCCCTGCCGAACGATTGTAGCAATACTTCCTCCGCTATAGACGGGTCACAGAGTAATCTGTTTTGTGCTATAATATTCTAATAAATAATTTGAATCAATCCGGCAAATCGTATCAATCTAGAAATACAGTGTCGTCTGGAAACTTCCTTAACAGGGTCCACAACAGTCATCCACTAAGCATGCAAATCACCACCAGCACAGAAACACACACAATGGTTGGCACCACACTACCATTGCACACCTGAACACACACACACACTGAATACTACACTGGGATGTTTTTGAAACATTGCATGACCCCCCAAACTGCAACCTAGAACTATTCAATGTAGTATAAAGATTTGTGTTTCGGCTAAGTCAAAACATGCAAGTAAGTAACCAGCTAATGCCACCATTACATGAAAACAGTCCAAGCTTTGAGACAAACAGCTTTAATGAAAGTTAGTTAAAATAATGACAGAGACGCAGAATCTGTCTAGTCTATGTCGCAGCATTAGCTGAGAGGACTAAGGTGAAGGTCACATTTAGTCTCGTCCTGTCAGACAGAATCATACCTCCCCATGCTCTGATTGGAGGAAACCCCTCTAGTCTCCACCCACACTAAGATTCAGTATGACAGGCGATGGCAGAGCAGGGAAATCACTATGGCTCCCTGTCTCCTGAGATCTGTGCTTGACTATGCATGTCTGGATGCCTTGTTATATTTGGCACACTGCAAATTATGCCGTGTGTGTGTGTGTGTGACGGGACTATGTGGGCTATGTCTGAACGGTGCGTTTTGAGCTGAGTTCTCGAACACTTCTCTCTGTCCTCACACACACAGAAACAGGGCTAAAACTCAAACAGAAATAAACACAAAAACTTACAATGGCCCCACTCACACCCATGTGTTCCGTCTGTGTTAAAGGTGGTGTGGTAACACCCTGCAGCAAATTAGCCTTCTCTATAGAGGTGAGCGGCATCTCTGTGCTTATAACCAGTTTCCTCTGGGGAGGATTTCCTGGGATACCCTCCTTGCCACTGCTCCCAAAGCACACAAACACAGCCATCGCTACAGACACATTCCTGAGAACACACACACACACAGATTCATACTCACACGCTGAGTTTAAGGCGTTTGTATGAGGAAATAGCCACAGGAAGAATGGATCAATTATCCAGAACTACAGGTTGGAGTGCTTTTGCTTGCAGACATCTCAAGGACCACAGGGAAATAGTGATACAGCACCATGAATTAAATATGAGCCCTAACATAAGTGTCCACACATACAAATGTATACACTTGTGCTCTTTCCCTCTCCAATTTCTACTGAAACACACACACTCAAACAGAGACTATTTCCTTCAGTGTTCCAGCCCACCCCACATGTCAACAAATTATATGATGGTGAATGAGCTGTAATGAGTCTCGCTGGCTCTGATAACTGTACTGGCTGCAAGGATGTGGCTCTGGGCAGCAGAAAGGTATTACAAATAGCATGTGTTTTGGTTGAGTTTTGGAGTATTTGTTTAGCCTAAGCCATGAATCCAAGCCAGTCCTTACTTCATGCATAAATTACACAAATGTACAAATGTTCTGTGGGCAATACACTCGCCCCACACACACACACACACACACACAAAATCACACCAACGCCCCTTAAAAGATATTCCTGATCAACACTGTACTTGCCCCTCTCATACTTCCTGTTGTGTCTCTATCACACAACTAGACACTCCCCCCCCTCTCTGTTTCTTTCACACCTGTCTGTCTCAGTTAAGCCTGTAGTGTACGTGTGTGCCCGTGTGTGTGTGTGAGGCAGGTTTGATATGAGCCCAGCAGAGAATATTTACATGTGACCCAGATAGACTCCTCTTCAGCTGCAGCCACAGACTCTGGTCAAAAACCCAGAACCTTGTGACAAAAAGCTAACCACAGAAACCAGCACAGACACTATACTGTAGTTATATTAACTTCCAAATTAAGTTAAACTTCAACTAAGTTAAAAGATCGATTAATTAAATTCAGTATGAAGGAGTAATGATCGACCCAAACTCAACACATCATTTTGCAGCTGCTAACATAATCAAACACCACCAGCTACGAAGTCAAAGCTAAGTGATCCTGTCTAAAACACATTCATAGTTTGCAGTGATGCTAATGAAAACCCAACTATAACTTACTGCTGTAGCAGGCTGCCTAGTTAGGAATTGTAGCAGTCAAAAAGCGAATCGCTGAACTACTGCTGCTAAAAGGCTCAAAGCTACCATTAGTGCAATCAGAGATAACAGTTTGACTGTCAATGCTGAGAAAATCAAAGATAACAAGGCTCAGCATAATTTCACAGCTGGGTTGACACCTTCATGTACAACACACACACAAGGAGGAAATTAGGAACAAAGAAACTTGACGGTTCCATTTCATTAAAGCTGTGTGTAATGTGTGTCTGTTTTGTTTGTGCTTGTGAATGTGTGTGTTGATGAATGTTCCCAATTAGTTATTAAAACTTCCTCTGTGCATCCCTGCCACTCTGTGTTATACACAGACGCACACACACACCCAGAGAAAGCGAAAGACTAAAAGAATTATGACAATTTTGTTGGATGGAAGTAAGCAATCAAGCTAACGCATTAAAATGTTGATTTTCAAGGAGATTTTGAGGAAAGATCTAAAACTTGTACAAGGTACATAAGAAAGTTCTGAATCCCTCTCACTACGGTGGCCCTGAAGTGTAAAACACACCCTCTAACATTCCCCCAAATGAAAACACTCCCCCAAAATACGAGTTAACTCCACCCAAATAGGACAATTTGCTCACCTTCCCCCGAATACAAAAGGTGTGGTCGACTTCATCCAGCGCCGGTAGCCGGCTGACTTGAAGCAGCCAATGGCATTCACTACTTCAAGTCAGCCAGCTGTCAGCGCGGCCGGCGCTGCATGAAGTCAAACACATCGAACGACACGCTCCCCCAAATGGGAAACATTACATGAACTCAAAACGGAAATGGTAGGTACAACAGTTTTGTCACTGATTGGATGCACAGTAACTAAAAGGAAATGAGAAATTGATCGACAGAAGTACGACAGAGTTACGTGTACCAGGACTAGTACATTTCAGCCTAAACCGTGCAACGGAACGTTAAAAAAAATACAAGCAACTCAATCGCTACCAAGACGAAAATGTTGACACCGACGTTGTCTATGTAGTCCAAATATTGACGGATCCTTAGGGGGGCAAAAATAAACAATACAAAATGAAAATATATGTGACAAAACAATGGTTGTGCTCGCCGAAGGTGTGAGCACACCCAATGAGCAGAGAAAAGACACACAGAATACCTCTTTCATGCTATCAACCAAATCAGATGTAAACTGTAAAAAATGTCTGTATGTGATGGAGCTATGGGTTGACAAAGTGGTGGTCGATAGTGAGCAGAGCTGGAGCTTGGAAGTGTCTCTAGAGGAGGTTTGGGGTTAGACGCCAGGTGTGTGGGACAGTCTAGCAGGGTTACATACAAGCACACACACACATACAGTACATCCCCATAGTAAAAAATAGGTCAACAAAACAAAAGAGAACCCCGGTCTGCCGTAGAAAGCAGAGTTGTAAAAAACAAGTACGCTGTGCACCTCTTTATAGCTGATTAATGGCACTTGTCTCAAATAGAGAGCGTGACTCCTCTCGTCTCCGAGCTTCTCTCGGCGCTCGGCTAATTGCTCTGGCTGATCTGGACGCCCACATCCGCCCCTGCGAGCAGCGATTACTCAGCCTGGCCTGCTGCTGGAGAAAGCTGCGCTATAGTGTTGTTTGTTAGAGACAAGGCAAAGGAAGGGGGCAAAAACTCCTGGTAAAATAGGAGTCTGTTATTCCTAACTGGGCTAATGGAGATCTCAATTATCAGCTCTTTCCCTCTCTTTTGTGCTTTCCTGTTTATAATACCCCACTCCCACCCTTACCCCACACACACACACACACACCTCCTGTCCTATGTGAGCATTGTAAGGCCAGGATGACTAGGTTAGCTCGAAACATTAGACTCCCGTACCGAAAGCCCAGAACAGGGAGAGAGGAAACACCACACTACGTATAGATATGCTACATCAGGACACACACTCCTTCACGAGCTGGGTACCTAACTGGAAATGCAATACCACCTAAATCCACCAGGGCTGTTGCCTCAAGCCAAGCGGTGGGAAAGATGAGACGTATACAGTGACGTAATGACGTGACTCTGTGGTGGCTCTCTAGCCCGTGGAAAAGCAAACCGGTTCGTAGAAGGCTCACAAATTGAACCAGCTCCGAACCGGCTCCAAACTAGCTCCCGGTTCACTTTGGTGGAAAGGGGGTAAATGTGTTGCTCACACTCTCGCTTCTAGGTGGTGCTGCCTGGTCTTACCAGAAGGAACACATGAATCAGCCCCTAAAAGATGTGTGTCAATACTCATCAATTTCAGTAACACACTGTGTAAAAAAAGAAATAGCATATTGTACTGGAAAGGGCAGCAAGGAAAATAGGTTGAACTCTATCTCTCACTATAGAGAGCTGAACAGCACCAAACGGGTAAATATGTGCATTCTTAACCTGCCTTTAGGATCCAAATAATTCAATATCTCTACTCCCTCCATCTTGCTATTTCCTGCTACTGTACCCCCTTCTCTGTCGTTTTTCTCTTTCCCTCTTTAAACAAAAAGCTGCTCCCACAGATGCTCTTCTACCTTTTTCCTGCCTTCAACGCCAGCGGATTGGTCAATTGTAACTGCTGTCATCATTAATAAAAGTAC
Source organism: Mallotus villosus (assembly GCA_903064625.1). Taxonomy (NCBI): domain Eukaryota; kingdom Metazoa; phylum Chordata; class Actinopteri; order Osmeriformes; family Salangidae; genus Mallotus; species Mallotus villosus. The sequence continues at coordinate 201,138 of CAEFZP010005665.1, read as the reverse complement.
TTCTAATCAGGTCAGTTTTCTCTCTCACTCCTACACACTTACACACACACATTAACTCAGTTGACCCGAGTTGGAATTAACCACTCTTGCAGATATAATATCTGATCCTACTTGACCATCGTTATACTGTATGTCTGCGTCCATTTCCTGCATCTAAAATTCACAGTCCGAGTTCAGAAAGACAAAAATGTCTGTACTACAACAGATGTGTGTATCTGGAATTGGAAGATATGCATTTCAAGAAACACTGGCTCAGGATAAAATGTCTGTGTGTGTGATAGAGTGAGAAAGAGATAGAGTTTGTGCGTGTGTGCTGAGCACAGCAGCAGCAGCTGTAGCTTGCCGCACGGGGCCTGGGTGATATATAGCCTTCTATTCCTGTGCTGTGGAGACCCACATAGGGCTTTCTCTCCTGTGAACATATCAAAGAGGATTTCTGCACCAGCAAAATGCCAACACCAGCTTACAAAGCCACCCCACCCCAACCCCCCACACACACAAGCGTGTAACCTGCTCATGAAATAACATAAGGAGAGATGTACACACATACACACACATAGGAACCACTAAATCAGCATGGGAATCTGTCTATTGTACTGTATATTGTGCAATCTCTTATGGATCACTGGATATACCAATGCGGATATACCACCTACAGTAACAACACAGATACTAGACTCTACTTTGTGGATGCTTTCAACTTCTAAGGTGGCATTGTGAGCTATAAGTACTCAGGTAAACAGTATACAGTCACACAGAGCAAAAAGGACAAAGTACAATGCAAACTAGTGTGGTCACAAAAAACGGTACCCTGTTGGTAACAAGTAGAAATACTTTATTATTGTACCTAAGTCGTTTTTTTTAATATCTGTACTTTACTATTTATACGTCACCAAAGAGCGCTTGGGTTGAATTTGTTTTCAACCAACATGGCTGTCGCTGGAGAGCTGAGATGTGTAGATTCTGCTATCGAGTCTGTTTTATAATACATCGACAGCGCATTCATTTTGAAAGACGAACAGAGAAATGCGATCAAGGCATTTGTCGATGGAAAATATGTTTTTGCCGTCCTTCCCACGGGATTCGGTCAAAAGTTCACATACCACGTTGGTCTGATTGGTTCTAGGTCTATCCAATCCAAGGCATTTTTTTTCTGGGTTCGGTTGAAACACGCCCCATACTCACAGCCCAACGGAGCGGTATCAGACTCATATTCTGTCCAGAATTATGAGTATGACAACGTCAGGCTAATGCATTTCATTTGTACAGAGGGGTCTGGGATCGCTCCATTGACAAGCGTTAACTTCCTTGAAGGCCGATACTGTTGAAGTTTAAAACTATTGGATCTGCCCAGAGCCACTCTGGATCTTGCTCGCTAGCATTCACATTAGCCAACTCCTTCACCACTTACGGAGCGAGCTGGAAAATCAAACTTTTCCCGAACCCCACGGGGAGGAGGGCCACAACATCATGGTCACCAACAAAACTCAGCAAAGATTGTTCTTGCTCTGGCTTTAACTTCTGGATATTCGGCAGAATTGCCACAACAAACCGAATGGCATCGCTCGCATCTTTCTCTGCCGCCATTACTGAACTACAACTCATACTAGCGCACAACAACAACGTCATCGTTCTCAGCCACTCCCTCTGTTCGCTGATTGGACCAACAAACATGTGGTTTACGTAGGAGGGCAGAGCGAGGCTTCTTATACTTACCCAAAGCTACTGAAATATAGGCATTCAAAAACTCCACATCCAACCTTTTGATACTTAACTGACAGCACTACTTTGAACCTGTAATTGTTTGTTATCTGCCACTAACAGACATGTTAACTCTAACGTTAGAGCACTAAAACTTATTTAAGATAATAATAATTCAATCTTTTTTTTATTTTTAGGGGTGCTGAGATGAAATTTAGGTGTGCTTGAGCACTCCTAAAAAGAGTCTAAAACCCCACTGGCTAATAAGCAAACACAATGCAATTCCTGAGAAAAAGCCCTGTTTGGTGCTAAAGAAAGACAGACGATATGATCAATTACAAAGTTAGAACATTGTGCCTGTTGATTCAGATGCTGAACTGACCTTTCCTGTGACAGAATGTGATTGAAATCCCTGTTATTTATACACTGATTAGTCAGACTGTTACTATTTATTTCATGTTCAGTAGCATAACCTTCAAACCTAGCGAGCTACTACGGCATGTGTAACTATACACACACACATATATAGGTCACATCTGATGGCTATTAGAAAGCAGCAAAAATAGCAAGGTATAATCACAACAAAATTCATTAAGCACAGCTGTAGAGGTGAGGTGTCTGTGGAAGGAGGTTCCTCTGGTTGAATTCCCCCAGGGGGATTCTCCTGGCCAAGAATAGAATGCCAACTGTGAAACACACAGTCTACTGAGCCACATCGATCCACACACCTTGGGTTTCAGACAGGAACCAACCCAAAGCTTTAGTAGAGCAGCATAAATCACCATGGATACAGACGCTCTGGAGAGGGTGCTTGGAAATGGTAAAACAGAGGATGGTTTAGTTAGTGCGCCAGTATTATGCAGGGATTTGGGATGGCATACTGGGGATACTTTTTACTGTATCATAATTGGTAACTGATGTGTGCCTATTCTAAACTAAGGCATTACTGTATGGTACTATGACAAAAACAAATCAAATCTTAACATTTGCTTCACAGATGCCCATAGAACTGCACCTAAACCAACCTACTGAACCTAAATCCTCAAGAAAAACTCCCAGGAAAATGTAAATAAAGAGACTTGGGAGGAGCAATCGAGTGAGGTACTGTGGGTCCTCCTCCAGAGTCAGCTGGTGATACAGAGAGGTGCAGACCACAGGCTGAATACAATTATGCAGATCCCTGCCTGTAGAGTTAATTATAGTCTTCATGAACTCATTAATTGTCATTGTCATGTTACATTGATAGTATTTTGGACATTTTTTAGTCAAAATGTACAATTCAGTATTACGAGCACTCTATAAATGCCCCCATAGATATGTCAGTGATTACCCATTGTATGATAACAAGCCATTCACACTAAAACTAACAGTAGCCTCAGAGCATAGAATACAGTAGCGTGTATCTGTGCAGTGAATACAGTTACACACTACTGTATTGCACAACACCAATTTCCGAAGGAAATTATCAGCTGAAACCAAACATCATCATCTATCAGACACTTGCAGCCAGAATCTCTTCAGCGATCATCACTCTATTCTTCTTTTGAGCTGTTTTGGCAACTATAGTGATTAAATGACAGTGCTGTGTCTGCCACTCTCTCTCTGTCTTTCTCTCTCTTTCAGAATCTTCTCTTCCATTGTTTTGCGTTGTAAAAACAATGATGTGAAAGTGTGTGTCATCTCATTACGCTGTAAGAATGTGCCTCAGACAAACAGTCAGCCCAGCTGACAATAACAAAGCTCTCCCCCACCAACATCCCAGAATGCCGCTGTGTACACAAATCTTAAGCTTTTTTGAAAACACATTGTTATACACAACTGAAACATTTTGCCAAGGCAGTTTAATACATGCTAAAATAAAGTGGCAAGTGGAGGTAGTACAGGACATGGTATTTTTAGGGGATTCAGTCAGAACTGCTTTTCTTGTTCAGTGTTGGAACTGGTGTCCACAGCTGGTACTGGTACCATGTGTGCCCTTCTATATATCCATTGATCTATATAATGTATCTTTGCCTGACATCTGCCAGGTGGAGGCATCCCTGACCAACACCTGGCTCGATGCGGTGCATGCCAGTTAGAAACGTTGTCTGATGCGTTGCATTGTCATGGCGATATGAACCACGATAATCTCACGAGAGCAAGGCTGCCGAGCAAAGCACTGCAGTGGCTTTCCACCGCCAACCCAAGCCAACTGCATGATGGGAAACGGCATGTTGCCGAATGACTGTCCAACTTGAAATGAATTTGCGCAACAGGCAAGGGATCCACCTGAACAATCAATATACTTCATTAAAGCTAATTTGGTTGCACTACCATGCGTAGACTACAAGTAGCTAGCTATTGTCGTGAACCAGCAAGCTGTCTCTCTTGGCTGAAAGGGGCCTCCTTAGGGGGAAATATCAGTTAACTAGAATTCAAAATAACAAGAAGCCTCAAACATCTCTACATTTTGCTAATGATAATCTGTTCAAACTAATGAACAAACCAACACTTCAAAACACAAGGACTCCTCAGGAGACAGCCGAAGAAGCCTCATGTCTCACTGTGGCGTTGCGTAAGATGTTTATTTTTCTTCCCTGTCATAGGAACAGAGCTCTGCATCCCACTCTCCCCCACCCCCTCACTTTTGCTCCTTGATTGGTTAATGAGGTCCATAGCTCTGTGCTGGGCAATGGAGGTGATTGGCTTTCTTCCTACTCTGCCATTAGGGCCTGGATGTAGGCATGTGTCATCCGCCGTCACGGTAAATGACACGTACACGATTTTACCCACAGGACACTAAATGTCCTGGACAGCAAAGCAACCTACACTGAAACGTATTCATCTAAACATCATCATTGACACTTGCTGCAAATCAATGTGTCGCTGGTTAGAAATACAGTATGCAAATGTACTTTAACTCATGCTATGATTTTAGGCAAAGCTTCAGTGAGACAGTTACAGAAATAAAGATGTTCCTCGAAAAGTGGAAGTGTGGTACTTTATCGAAAGGTCTGGTTTAAGTTGAAAGGATGACAAACCTAGCTACAAGGCATGTAATCTGATCAGTTTGTGCTTGTTCGGTTACAGTATACAGAACACGCACTCACACATGCATGCACACACACACACACGCATACACATAGTCCTAACAGCACTTTACTCCCATCCTTTTATACATTACACAGCAAGACCTTAAATCCTACTTGTGTGATCGCTTGCTGCCTGATCCCTGAAGACCTACAAATCAAACAGTTCCAGGTATTAAAAAGATAAGAGAACAAGAATCAGAGAGAAAACTACTTGAACCAGAGACGTCATGAAGTCACATAAACCCTTTTGTGGTTTTAATTCCTCAGAAGCCAGAAATAATACCTACTGCTGTTTGGATTCTGTCCTATTTCATCTGGCTTGAGTAGTCAGACTGTCACCTCTGCCAACATCTCACAGACATATTTTGGAGGAGGGCACTACAATGTATTCACTTTCACACACACAGGACCAGTAGCTCTCTCTCTCTCTCTCTCTCTCTCTCCCCTGCTTTCATGTTAAGATTTGACTCTCTCAAGCCTATTTCTTTCCTCTTCTGTTCCCATAATTCCCATGCATGCTTCCATCCCTCTCTCCTCTTTCTCTACTGAGTCCAGACATTCTTCTTCTCTTACTTTCCCCCTCTTCTGCCAGCCCATGGCGCTGCTCTCCAGATGGCACTACCATGGCCACAGACGCTCTACTTCAAAGGCCAGGGGGCCTGAGAGGAGAGGCAGAGCACAACATCTCTGTCACTGTGGCGGTGAGTGATCTAACACTGATACACACACATGGACACACACAGATAATCATACCCACAAATGTATAGTAGACTCACATGTAAGATAGCTACAAACACTTAGGGAAACACACTTAGGGAAGATCCACACAGAGCAGACCCACAAATGCAATGCAGACACACACAGGTAGATACGCTCACGGACACACACACACAAAACAGACCCACAAATGCATATTCACACTTAAAGTAGCTACACACATTTATAGACATACACACACAGCAGACACACACGAAACAGACCCACAAATGTATCAGACACACGCATACCCCCTTTTCACATGGAACGTGTCTGCTGCGTGTTACGGCTGCAACGCAACCAGGTTTAGTTGTCCTCATAGTATTTCAGACTAGGAGCTCTGCGAGGCAGCTGTATTGTTCATGAGATACAATAGTGTAGGCTATTTGTGGATTTGGGGTGTCATACAAGTGTTGCTCAATTTCTAGGATGAATCTCTCGTCGTCCATGATGTAAAATCCTTCGATTTCTGGCCTTTAGCCACCAAAGTAGTTGAGTCAAATACGATCGGGAGTCTGCACACAGTGTTTTAATGCACGTGTGTTTTAATGTACACAGTGTTTTTATTTTAAAGTCACCGGGGGCATGTTTCATAAAGAGAATTAAAGTCAGGCATGTCAGTTACTTTCCCGTTTATTTGATAAACTTGATTTATGGAACAGGGCTCCAAATTTCAGACTGTACATTTTTTAGTTTTGTTGTTGCCTTGGACGCGACCTCCCTCAAAAATAGAAAAGCTACATATGTCTCGTGAAGCTGCACCATTGACTTTAGTGGCCGCGATCCAACACACAGCAGCAACGCACCGCAGGTGCTTCCGGTGTGAATAGGGGGGTTGAGGTAGCTACACTCATGGCAGACACACGTCGTTCATTGAAAAACACAGGATCTCAATGACATATACTGAGAGCACTGGCATCAATGACACTCATTGACATTAACACAACGGTTGGTTGATGAGCACTGTCTGCCACATTTGGGCGTCTTGGGACACTGAAGTGAAAATGGAAGTAGCTGTTGAGTACCGTAGCATCATTCTGACTTTGGTCCAGAATTGAGGGGGACAAGGAAGAGACCGAATGTGACAAACACAGCATGCCCACATGACAGGATGTTTCACTGGTGGAGATTCTCCACAGTGGACGATGGACCACAGCCAATGACCTTTGCAAGGCCCTCTAAAGCAGCCAAAAATAGATAGAGAGCAAAGCAGCCAAATGAGCCAATACCTTAGATCCCATGCAATCTTTATGTTTGAAGAAACTTAGAATCTGAGTACTTGCTGTGAAGTGAACAACATAGGCTCATATACATTTGCCCTCACTGCAAAATAATGCCAAAATAGCTTACCTTCAATCAAATGATTTCTCAATAAACAAGGTTAAGTCAATAAAGCATAATATTTAGTAGGAAATGGTGCATGACTCACTGTGTACCTTTTTTCAGATCAACCATCACACACACAGGATAGTGATACTATAAGAATGAAGAATGTACAGTGTACACTGGCCATACGGACTGGCCGGGCCAAAGCCCTTTGCCTACCTACATAAAGATTGCATTAAATGTCTCCATCTCAGTAACACTCTGTAGACATTTAGTGGTGGGCCATCACCAGAGGATAAGAAACCTGCTATCATGTGTTTTATTGCACAGCAGGAGTCTGTAGGTAACCCTTGATCCACCCACGGTCAGGAAACCATAGACTATACCAGCCAAGCGGTGGAATTGATGAACCAGTATGATCATAGCCTCCACACTACCTTTTTCCCAGTAGAAATCTGTCTTTTCAGGGGATAAACTCTCCAAGGAAATTAAACACATAAGATGGAGCCTGTTTGTCATGCCTATTACACAAAAATGCTGGATGATTACACCATTTGATTCGAGTAGATGGACCGTAGTAGTTCAGACTGGCATGCTGTAATACATTCTCTTTCCATGGCAAACTGGGTGCGAGTAAATAACCTAATTATAATTAAGAAAATGCACAAAATCGTCTGTGGAAGCGTTCTGAATCAATCCTAACATTGAGGAGAGGTTAACATGAGGCTAAACTAAAGAGTCACACAGCACACTTCATGGGCTTGTTACAAAGACGAGTTCTGTAAAGTAAGTAAGTAAGTAAGTAAGTACAATTTATTTATAAAGCACACTAACACAGCAAGGCTGACCGAGGTGCCGGACAAAAGCACAAAAAAGACACCATAAAATACAATACAGTAAAATAAGTAACAATACAACTTAATACGTAGTGGGGAACGCTAGTGCATATAAGTGTGTTTCAAGTTTGGATTTAAAAACATACAATGAAGGAGCCTGCCTGATAGAAAAGGGAAGTTGATTCCACAGCCTAGGACCGGCAACTGCGAAGGCTCTATCACCTGTACGTATGCAGCGTGACCGGGGAGTGTACAAAAGTAGTGTGTCCGCAGACCTCAGTGACCTAATGGGTGCGTGTAGTTGTAGGAGGTCCGAGATATCTGAAGGGGCCTGTCCATTAAGAGCTTTAAAGAGTTTGAGGATCTAGAAGTTGCAGGTTCAATTTTCCCCCTGTACATCACGTTGGATAAACGTTTCAGGTAAATTAACACGTTATTATAGGAACACACTAGAGAACCTGTAACCTCTTTGGTCAAGACATTGCGTGTGTGTGTGTGTTTGTATATATAAGGATTCGGGACAACATTATCAAAATAGAAGCCTTTCCTTTACCTCTCCTTTAAGGTATTTAAATAAAGGGATTTGCAGTCCCTTAGATCAGATTGAAATACAGTATGGCTATTTAATACAGTACAATAACAAAGTCGAGTAAATGTCACTGAATGTTATTAGAGTTAGTGTACAGTTTAAAACCGGTTTAGCATTGTTGAGTATAAAAAAAATATTGGTGGCATCCAGTTTTGCACATTCATTAGACAAAGCATTCACTATGTGTACTTGTCATTATGTGTACCTGTCACATAATGACATGTGTGGCGTGCCACATATCAATACAGATTATTGTCAATTCCAGTATAATTTGAAGTGGTTAGGGTGGGGGAGTGTGGATGGAAATCTCTTTGTGGATTGTTTCCAAAAGCTCTCACAATGAGTCTCAATTCAAGGGTATGGAACACTGTGTTTCATATGCTCTAAAACAATGCACCACACGCAGAAACACACCTGTCAACCTACATATGCGCTGGGACATGCATGCACATAAACCCAAAGGATTGAAAAGCCATAAACCATCAATTTCATACAGAACAGAGAGAAATGTAGAAAGAGAAAAGAAAAGAGAGAATGAGAAAGAGAGAGAGAGAAACCCCATCTCAAGGGATAAACCCACTGCCAGACAAAACATGGAAAACTGCATTCCAAATACGCTTTCCAACAACAAGCTCTATCTACGTCCAAGAACAAACATCTCCTCTGTCATCAATCTGTTTCCACTGTGTTCAGGGACGCGTATCACCAGCTCCAACACCACTTTAAATGCCTTTATTAGTCAACATTTTGACTAGTCCCCTCCACCAGTCATATCCGTCTCTGTCTTGCATAAGTGAGTTTCGAGCTGCTAAATCATGTTTTTTTTACTTCTACTGTGAGCTTAACACAGGCTGCTGTCAAACTGTAGCATGAAACAAAGCATTCACTATGTGTTAGCGGGAATCTGTGACAGTGTGGATGGACAGAAGGAACTCGGAACACACAGTGGGGACTGACAATTAAGGAATCAGACTTGGCCCACACGCAGTACATCACTCTGTAACGTGACCCAGCGATGTGACAGTTGTTGGCAATAGAAAAGCACACAGATGCCAACGGCTGAGATGTAGGACTGTGACCTCTGCAGGTGAGAGGGAGCAGGGCTGGGCTATCCCTTTTTTTTATCCAATTCTCTATACTATTAGAGTTCCCCCTAATTTTCAGTTTTCGTGTCTCTATTTTTGTTTTACCCTGCATTCTTTCACCGTTACCTTTACCACATCTCATTGTTTATCGTGATATAGTTCACTTTATTGATTGCTTTCCTCTCTTTCACAAACTTTTCATTCCTCGCAGCTACCAGCTGGAGTATTAGGTTTCTTGGGAGAAATGTTATACTGGCAGAGACAGTGGCAACCGGGTGTACATTTCAGGGGATGCTTTATGAGGTTGAACAAAATTCTGCTCATAGCTGCCCTTCAACAGAGACTTTTCAGAGACTACTCATCTTATTGTGATTTACTTTTGGCCCAATTTTATTTTGTATTTTTATTGAATTACAACATATCTACACTTCAACAAAGAACTGCTTACAGCTAACAAACTACTACATGGGGTGTGCCAAATTATGAAATTATTGTTATTATTATTATTTGTTATTATTATTATTGTTATTATTATTATTATCTTGACTCCACATTAGTGTTTTGTGCGCTGAAATAAATAACGAAATTATGTACATTCTGCCAATACAAAATTTGAGAGCAAAACAATATTAATGTATGTGCTGTATTTTGTTGCCAACGTGGTCACATTCCATGACTAATGAGCACCTGTGACACACTTGAAATGTCTCAAAGGGGCCTTAAAGTACTTCTATGTTCATATGTTAACGTATTAATTGCAACTGATGTGTGGAAAACTAGATTAATTATATTTTCTGCCATGGATAGTGCCATTTGGAAGCAGGAAATGTACTGTGCTGCATGCAATGACACAGAGTACTACTGTATAACAAAGGTGCCTGTGAAGGCTACATATATAAAGGTACTGGTAGAAATAGATTTTGTTTAAAAATGTTTTCTCTCAACACAAAGAGGTGAAGGGTTTTAAAAGTAAAAACCAACTATTCTAGCGGCAGCATGCTTTTGGACATGCTCTTCCTGGATAAAACAAGTAATTCTGCCGTGTCAAAATTATACACAATTGTGTTGCAGTGTAGGCTACATCATGAAACATGACACATCACTCATGATTAAAACACTTGTTTTATATCCACACTACAGCCTCATGTAGTACCACATGGGTTTACCAACCTGTGGTATGGCTAACTTTGATGCCCATCATTAGTTTACATAGGGCTTCTTGCATCCCTGCACTGATGAGTATTTTTACAGAATATGTTTATACTCTACAGTGCTAAATAAAATGAAGTATGAAGATAAATATTTGTCTTGTGAGCATGGGAAATCTCTGGCCAGCCACTTGACAATTACCACATCTCTGAACAAGCTTTGGTGGCACTTTAAAAAAACCCAGAGTGACAGGAAAGGCAGGGGAGAGAGAGTAGGGATGACGCTGTGGTAAGGCCTTAGCCTAGGTGATACATGGTCAACCTTCTTACTACATTTATTATAATCATTACATATCATTGAGCATTTGCTAATCAGGTCTGCATCCCTGGCCTACTTGAATAGGTATCCACACATTTATTCACAATTATTATGCAAATTAGTCATTAAACAGCTGTTTTCAATCTCTGTCTCACACACACTCACTGACTCTCTCTCTATCTCTCTCTCTCACACACACACACATTAGGTTTGGGATTGAACTTGGTTTACCTTGGCACTGAAATCCTTGTTTACCAAAACCCCTGTGAAAATAAATAAGGGAACAGTCAGGGACTGCACAACAGTAGACTGTCTATTCCGTTGTCCAAAGATGTTAGCTACAATATTTCAGAATAAAATTATCTTGACACTTTTCATTTAAGTGAAGAATCAACGTCAATAGTGCATCAGATAACCCTAGACCAAATGAGGACATATTCTAACTGTCAGCTCGATGACTTCATTTCTAAAAGGTGCGCAAGACCTAATCTGCATTTAAGTGAATATAAAGTACTGTAGCCTAAGATATTGGTCAGTTTCTGTAGCAAACTAGGGTAAGACAATAGCCTATCTTTAAAAAAATATATATATATAATAATACAATAGATGATTTATGTTATCTAAATGTTATTTTAACAAATGTTTCTTTCTTTCTACTTACAACCAAATGTATTCTGGTAGTTTTCACAGTAATGAAAAATAACAAATCTGTGACAATACAAAACTTTCTCAAGACTTCTCTTGGTAATTTAGCCAACCTGTTGTAAATTGAAAGGAAGGCGACAGAATGCCATTGACTGTTGACATTAAATGTGAAGGTTGACATCTTCCATTTATAGGCTGCTATTCACAATAAGCATGGTTTTTACAAACTACTGAATTTGCATAGGCTACGAGGTACAGCCAAACAAGATTAAATGAAGATGTAAAAAAGTGGACATTCTGAGCATTGCCCAGTAGCCTACAGTACCAAGAAGCATTTCAACTTTACCTTTCCTTCTGATGTCTACTTGATTTGCTTACCATATAAAGTCTGTGCAATGACTGCAGAATGTCGGTTGCTTAAAAAAACGGGCAGTAAATTTGTGGTTCTTCACTTCATGAACGTTTTTCTGCCGCAGAGCACCTTTGCGGGCGAAACGGTTTCCAACTGCAGCAGAATCGTTGTAATGCAAAAGATCAGCCATGGCAACAACAAAAAAGTGCAGGCTCCTTATATCTGACTATTCCGATGCACGCTCCCTGAGTTCCACCGTTCTGACAACTGCAAGCCCACAGCCGCAGGAGAACCACTCAAGCCTCTGGACCGCGGGCTTCCCTTTGCTGGCGCTACTGTTGAGCGCTTCTTTTTCATTTTCAAGTGACGTCAATACAATACATCCAAAGAGCTGAAAAAAATGAAAAAAAGAGAAAAAGCTGGACCGTTAGTATTTGTAGAGGTCAATTACGCCATCTTCTGGATGAATTCAGTAATCGTAGTTCCACCAGAGTTCCACTGGGGTTGATCGCGAGCGAGTGAATGGGAGTCTAAGGAGCTAAACGGCCTGATTGTCGTTGACACATCTCAGATTTGATTGTAGTTTTTGCATGTTCAACATGGATTATTGGTCGAAAGTTGAATGAACAAGTACTTATTTCCTTTCGATTTATTTTCTCTTACCAATCACAATCAGCATTTTGTGCAGATTGGTTAATGAAGGACTGATTACGACCAGAGATCCCGCTCGATGGCATCCGAAGCGGAACCCGAATGTCAGAGCATTAGCAACATTAGCAACAACATTAGCAAACCAAAACTCTTTATAGCACGTGTATTGACAGAGAGAGCCTAATCCATAGATATATATCTATGGCCTAACCTGTCAGCTGTGTTGTGGATGCCTTGAGAGAAAAAAGAAAGTGACCAGAGCTTGTAAAACAGTATCTCTGGTCATACGATGTGTATGAAGTCATTGACATTTTAAAAAGCCTTTTTAAGACAAAAAAGCGACTTAAAAAACACCCAGCAGTGTGTATTTGTTTTGCCTCCTCTTCCTTTTGAGTTCAACATTCAAATTACTAGACAAAAAATTATATCCTGAGAAAAGTGGATTTTGAGGGGTAAATACCTCCATTCATTCTGCACTCGCCCGTTAGCACCCTCATATGGAACTAGAGTGGAACTGCGACCAGTTCAGAAGCTGGAAGTCTCCCGAGAGAGGCAGTTATCCTCATATTTGACATTATCTGCACAAGCGCAGCTACTGCAGGAGGAGCTAGGGAAATTGTTGGCAGTATGATTTGCATGTAGCGTTTACACGTTTATTTAACGCCTGCAATTGTACGTGTAAATATCCACACGTTTATTTAACGCCTGCAATTGCACCTGTAAATCCAACAAAAACCTTTTTAATTCTCAGACCAAACTTTGTCAAACCAAACGCCGTCAGAAAAACCTTTGTCATTCTCAAGACCTAGGACTGCAGCAACACACAGGACTAGCATAGCTGCTGCCTTATTTCTCTTTCACGCTGTCTATTAACGGATGTTATGTCAGCATGGGTCTCCCCTGTGTCTCTTACTTGCTCTGCCACAAACACTGGCTGCTTGTCTTTATACTTTCACATGTTTGTCTGTTCCTGGATATATTGTGACACACTTGGAACTGTTTACTTTGTGTTGCAACCAGAGAGACAAACTGACAAGATTGTGAATGAGAGATGGCCGTTTCATTAAATTAGTTTTCCTAAACAGAAGAGAGTGTATGTGTGTGTGATGCACAAGACTGTAATGTATCAGGTCACAGGTGTCTGAGCAGATGTATGGAGAATAATAAACTATTTGAGTATTTTCTCTCTCAATAAGAAAGGTACAAACTCACATAGACACAGACAAACACACATCTACCATAAAAAGACCTTTCTAAAGCACTTTGTGTTCTGAACTACTTTATTTATCAATCGATCACAAGAAAAGAATTGCAAATTTATATTCAGATGGGAAGCCTGACATTGATGCTATAAAATATGTTTTGGAACATCTACTCAAGCCACCATTGCTGATGTTTACATGTTGGCCACCTGACCATGAACGGCAAAAACAAATATGAATTCTTAACCAGATTAGAGTTTCAAGTAGCAGGAAACCTTATTTAGAAATGACTTAGCTTTTTTATTTCTTCTAAAGGTTTTCATTGTTTAGTCACAGATTACAAAATCACATATACCATAGGGTTCAGCCTTGTGTCTAAGACAAGATAACCAGCAATTGTATTGAAAGTATTTTCTGGTTGACCTCTAGCTGTTTTGGTGCAGATTTGAGGTAATTCTCTCAAAAAATCCAACCATACCCCCTGGAATTCTCATGATTTTATCCAGAAGCTTGAATATTTCCTGTCCCTGTTCACCTACAATGGCCTCTGTCATGTCTGCAGTCAGTTGCCCGTCAGTTGGAGAATCTGGATGAGGGCAGAGATCTGTGCAAAGAAAGGCATTTCCGACTTGACAAACTTGAACATATGAAGGGGGTAGCGTAACTCCAAAGTCAACAAAGTACAGTAAAGTAGTACTCTACTCTGAGTTAACAATTAAAAGATACATATTTTAAACTGTGACTATTAGTGGAAGGAAAGAGCTATTTGAATGTTATTTGAACAAGGTCACTTCTCCATAATGACTGAGGCATGTGCTCACCACTTAGAGGTCCGAGTATCAGTGGTTGAGGAAGACTGAGACATTCCACTTGCTTCTTAAAGCTGTCCAGTTCATCAGAGGTAACCTCTCGTCTCTTACCTGTAACAGAAACACTCCTTTTTCACCATATCTGTCTGACTAAATCAAAGTCAAACAGAAGTAAGATTATAAATCATTCAGATAGACTGGATTGTAGACTGGAAATGTCAAATAAATAGTGTTCCTTCCTTGAAGGGCTGTGAGGGAGGGCTAAGGAAGGCTTGTTTACTACATTCACCACAAAGCTAAGATTATTATAGTTTATGTTGGGAGGTAGGTTATTTATTTTCTTACTCGTGAGTATGAGACCCTGGAAGGTCTGTCCTGCCAAGTTATACTTTGAATGGATGACAATACAGTCAGGACAGTCGGTCTTCAGCAGGACCTGAGTCATCCTTAGAGGTTTCACTGTAAAACACACACACGCACAGCTGAAGGATCTCTTGCAATAAATAGTTCAAGATGATATCTTAATCTTATTGCATTACAATGAAATACAATTATTCACACTTTATTCCAACTCACCTATTTGTAAAGTGTTGTTTTCTAAGGTCATGTTCATGCGGATACTTTGGCACTGGTTAAGGCTGTACAAACGCACATGGATGTGAGCCATGTTAACAAATGGCATGTTGAAAACTATACAACACTGTTTTTGTGTAATGGTCCATCCTGAATTTAGATAATGATCAAACTACATTTTTTAATGTATTAATATTTCAGCTGCACTAGATTTGGGTTTTGAATTAGAAAATCATCTTTGAATTTTACGCCTGTTTGTTGTAAAATAGTTTTGTCTTTAAGGGAACTCAATTCCATGCGATATCTTCATAGTCTCAGATGAACATGTGTTATACAAGTCAAGTTTGTAATTAACAAAGCTGAGCAGAACACAGGTCTTACGTCTTCTGGATCTGCACAGAGGTAACTGTGTTGCTATCAGATGTGGGGGTGACTTCTACCCATACGTTATGAAGCAACATCTTGCCAAGAGTGTTTGCCCCTGGGACCTGAGAGCTATCCCCAATAAGTATCCACTTTCCCAGCAGCTAGACACACAAGACAAAGCAGGAGAGAGTTGGAAATGTGGACAAAGTAGAGAAATGCAGTTCCAGCTGTTTTTTTTAAATACGTTGTTGTATAAATGTTTTAATTTTTAATTTGTGCTTTCAGTTTGATGTGGAGTACTCACCATCTCCAAGTTGATGTTCTCTAGAGGTTTCACCAGGGCCTCACAGGTCAGAGGAGCAGCTTGACCTGCTGAGAGAAGACCTAGCACCGCAGCAACACACAGGACTAGCATAGCTGCTGCCTTATTTCTCTTTCAGGCTTTCTATTACTGCTACGGATGTTATGTCAGCATGGGTCTCCCCTGTGTCTCTTACTTGCTCTGCCACAAACACTGGCTGCTTGTCTTTATACTTTCACATGTTTGTCCGTTCCTGGATATATTGTGACACACTTGGAACTGTTTACTTTGTGTCGCAACCAGAGAGACAAACTGACAAGATTGTGAATGAGAGATGGCCGTTTCATTACATTAGTTTTCCTGAACAGAAGAGAGTGTATGTGTGTGTGATGCACAAGACTGTAATGTATCAGGTCACAGGTGTCTGAGCAGATGTATGGAGAGTAATAAACTATTTGAGTATTTTCTCTCTCAATACGATACACACTCACATAGACACAGACAAACACGCATATATACCATAAAAATACCTTTCTAAAGCACTTTGTGTTGCGAACCACTTTATTGGTTAATCGATCACTAGAAAATAATAGCAAATGTACACTTAGATGGGAAGCCTGACATTGATGCTGTAAAATATGTTTTGGAACATCTACTCAAGCCACCATTGCTGATGTTGGACACCTGACCATGAACTGCAAAAAACAAATATGAACTCTTAACCAGATTAGAGTTTCAAGTAGGAGGAAACCTTATTAAGAAATGACTTAGCTTTTTTATTTATTCTAAAGGTTTTCATTGTTTAGTCACAGATGACAAAATCACATATTCCATAGGGTTCAGCCTTGTGTCTATAAGACAAGATGTTCACCAGAATGAAAGCGTTCACAGTATCGTTCATCAGGCAGTAATAGAGTAGGCCTACGTTCAGTTCACGTTGACCAAAATTATGAACGGGTTCATGAACTTTAGTTCAATGAACCAGTTCAGACACAACACTGCCAACCAATGTTACATACCCTATTGGGAGATCTTCAGGAACAGTGTGAAATACCCCCAAAACCCAGTCAGTGACCCCTTTAAACAGCGGCAGGCGCTTCCTAAACGGGTGTCCAACGATTTAAACCTCGAGTATGGTGTATGGAGTAACCACTATGAGCCAATCGGTGTTCCATACATGCAAGCACTGTACTGTGAAAAAGACCAATATGAAAACTGGCTATAGCCAGTGGTTTATAAACCATTGTGCATACTGACTTTTGTTGTGAACTAAATGTGTAGATGTTTGTGGTGGTAAGACAATTTAACAGAGAACCAATACATTTTTTATAATCAACATAACATAAACAATTGATAACGTAAGAAACACCAGACAAATGAAGGCTACATTATCATTTACATGGATGTACTGGTATGGAAGATTATTGCTGTCAAAATTCAAATGATAAATGAAATTCTCAAATGATTAATGAAATTCTCAAATGATAAATGAAAAATTCAAATGATAAATTAAATTCTCAAATGAGATTAATTACGTGGTGTGTCAAGTTTCGAATAACATTTCCTTGTTGCCTGAACTTGCCTCCATGAGTAACCTACATGAAATAAGCCTTGAATTGAGATTGATCTTCAAAATTTAGTTTTTGCCCAGTCCACGAAATAGAGTTGGGCAAGCGTTTCTACCAAGTGTTGTTACCATTTCTCCTCTTTGGTAGTGGTGTCGGAAGTTACAATCCTTGCACTCGTAAACTCACAAACTTTGATTGACAGTTTCTATGACAACATGGACGCTGCATTCGTTGTTTGCGGAAAACGGATGTTGCGCTGCCTACCAGGCAGTGACAGAAATAGAAGACGAAATTTGAATTGTCTTGTTTGGCTTGCTGATTGCCGTTCACTGTAAGGGTAGATACATCAGCTTGAATGCTTACCGTGGAGCCAGCCAACCTAGTCTTGTTCAAACTAGAAGCTAGCAGTGATTGAAACCAGACTGCTTTTCAACTAGCTAGTGCTAGCAGCTTGATAGAAAGTTAGCCCGCGCAGCTAGCTAGCTCAATGTGCATGGTAAACGAACGCTACAAGAGCTAGCTACGGTCAGGTAATCTCTGTGCCTTTTAGACACATTGCCTAAATGAAAAGTTACTTGCATTGACATTGACTTACACAACTCAATAGATTCATAGATGCACCACCGAGAAAAGTTAATGTTGACTTTAACTAACCTTTCCGGAAAAGTTACGTGTGAGCAAGCTTACCAGAACACGATATTGTAAAATGTCTGTATTTTCTTAAGACAAAACGCTATCTTTCTTTCTTAAGACATCATGAGCAAACAGGAGGATGATTGGGATAAACTGGACACTGAGTTTGACCACTACTTAGTGGACATGAAACCATACGTTCTAAAGCTCGCTCACAAATCAGGTAAACCCTCCTCTTCATGACTTAAAAAGAACAGAATGCACTGTAGGCTTCCTATACGAGACTTTGTAACTTAGTGTTTAAACATCTACTATGAAAGTGTGCTGTGGCCACCAAGTTACACTTTTGGTACTGTACAAATCCAATTCAAATGGATTGTATAGAACTATTGCACCAGTTGTCTCATATTTAAGTTTACGTAGCTACAATTCTAAATATTTGTGTCATGTTTTGGTTTTGTTCAAATCATTTATTGATTTATCCTCCCGAGGAATAGGTAGCGCAATCCATGGAAAACCAGAAGACAAGCGTGCTTATGTTTTTATTTGTATTTTTCCAGAGCGCCAGCGATGTGCCCTGTGGATAAAAAAGCTTTGTGAACCCACGGCGTCTGGTTCTGGTCTCATGGGACTCAAGAACCGCAACATGCATGCCCGCCTGCTCCTGCACATGCTCAGGCGAGACGTCCTGGAGGGCCCTTTCACGCAGAAACCTGAGTCAGGCACACTCAAGACGCTTCCAACCTATATGGTAAACTAACTCAGTTTTTTAGATCAACATTAGGTCTGGTCTAGTTTTAAACTTTATTATTCAAATAAAATTATAAGAATCAGTCCCATTATCACTTATCAATTGAGACATAATCTCAGTTGGGATGTTGGGGTGTTCACAATGTCAATCCAACATACATTTTCCATTTACGTTACGTGACAGTTAGGCCTATGTATGAGAGAGATACTGCAAAAATGTCAGCAAAATCTAATGAACCTAACTATAATTGAGGTCCTACATGAGGTGACCGGTCAAGACAAATGTATTCTTTCTAAAGTCCGAACTGTGTTATTTAATTGGCAGTCCATCTACTTTGACGAGCCGCTGTGTGGTAAAGCAGCTGAGCAGAGCAGTGCCGACCTGCCAGACTGGGTGACCGGAGAGCTGGACCAGAGGGACGAAAGTTGGGGAAGCTTGCTGAAAGAGAGGGCAAGCTCCTCACCCATGGCTTACCAAAACACACACAGGTATTCTAGCCCTGGATAATAGATCTCACACGATACACATGCTATGCGTGAGTAGTAGCTGCCTATTCTCACCCAAACAAACGTTAGTGTTCTCTATTTTACTTCATTATTACAAACAGGTTAACAATCAGCATCTGCAAGCCATGGTGGTTTGCATTACCTTAAAGGGGTGATTTACTGGGTTTTTGGGGTATTTCACACTGTTCCTTAAGGAGCTAGCTGGAAAATGTTCCCGAACCCCGTGGGGAGGACAGCTGCAACGTCATGGCCACCAACAAAACTCAGCAAAGATTGTTCTTGCTCTGGCTTTAACTTTTGAATATTTGGCAGACTTGCCACAACAGAACAAATGACTTCGCTCACATCTTTCTTTGCCGACATTACTGAACTACAACTCAAACTAGGGCGCAACATCAACGTCATCGTCTCAACCACTCCCTCTGTTCGCTGATTGGACCGGTAAAAAGTTTATTTGAAAAATCTGACTAATATGCTGAAATCCCAGACCTAGTACAGAAGCAAAATGAAAATTGAGCGGAAGTACGTAGGAGGGCAGAGCCAGGCTACTTAAGGACTCCCAAGAGATTGTAAATTATATTCATAAGCTAATCGATAGGCCTTCCCGTAGTCACTCTCTCTCACTTGAATACAAGCTAGCACAAATTTAACTGCAATTGGCATGTACTAGCACTCGCTCTATTGGAGAGCACAGGTCTTCTAAGAACCAGACAGACCAGATTTCTAGTGTCTGATTCGGATAAGACCATGAAAGACACTATCAGATCACAAGGTGTGAGTCTTGTTGGAGAAAATGACATCCCTTTCATGTGTCCCTCTTATTTAGCTCAGATTAACCGTTGGCCTCCTCACACTGCTGCTTGTTATGTGGAATGTTTTGTATCTGTCTTTCCTCACTGGTCAGCTGATGGACGGGCACACACACAAAAAATATGTGTGTGCCCGGATGAGTGCATTAAGCCCAGGCCTAAGTGGCATTATCTTACCTGATCAATTGTATGAGCAAAATCCAAATTTTGTTGGGTGTAATTTTACATTTTGACCACATATTGGCGCCACACACCTTTCATGAAAACAAACACTGCCGATGAGACAGCATGTCGAAAACAGGAGCAACCCAGAGTTAAGAGATCATCCATCCACTCTGAATCATAGCTAACAGGCCAACTCTAGGAAAATGCATGTCATTTAGCCATCAGGCTCAATCATGCATGACTCTTTCCACCCCTTTCTGCATCCTCTGACTCCTGTTTACTATCCTGTGTTTCATCCACACTTGAAAATTATTGTCCCGGTCCCCCTCTTCTTCTCCTCCTCCTCCCATGCTCTCTGTTCCTCTCATTGTGACAATAACTTAGTAGGGATTGGGCATTTGAGATGATTTCACTATTCGAATAGTATCCAAAATGATTTTCGAACACAACAATAAAACTCCAAACAATGCTTATGGCCAGGTACTACAGGAAAAAATATTCCATATTTTAGTACAGGTGGTCAATTTGGATATATATTTGATATTTTCTATAACCAGTAAACTTTCATAATATGCCACAATTATTGCCAAAAACACTTTATTATAAAAAAAAATGATTTTATACAACTTTTCGCCAAGTAAACAAACCTTAAATCATCATCTTTTTTATTGTTTTTCATAATTTCTAACGTCAGAACTATTAGAATTTTACACACAGTTTATTTATATTTAATTTAAAGGTTTTCGTATTTATTTATTAATTCAACTATGCTCATAAGCATTCGAAAAAGTATTTGAATACTAACTTACTTTAGGATATTCGATTAATCGCGTCCATCAACATAGTTCTGGCAGTTGCAGCAGACATCAAACAGCATTTACAAACGGTTCTGTTTAGCCTCAGGTCTTTCAGTGGTGACTCCAAGTGTTGTCGGGCAAAGGGGACAGGGGGACATTTGTGCCCAGGGTCCAGGGTCGGCCCATGGCATAAGCGAACTAAGCGGCTGCTTAGGGGCCCCCGTAGCCACCAGAGGGCCCCCAAGAGCACATTAAATGACAGTTTAATGTACCGTGTTTTTTAAATTAAATGCTGCTTTCAACGCCGCACCAAAAATGAACACAGTGTAATAAACTCCGCCGCCTTAGAAATACGGTAGGTGTAGCATGTCCTGAAATACCTAATATTAGCATGTCATTTTAATGAACATTCTCTTGTGTTACTAGGGGTCCACTGTTAGCTAAATACGTTTCAAATATCACAACATACCTTACTTAGCTAATTACTCTAGCTAGCTAGAGACTAGCTGTTAGTCGGCATTAGAAGGGAATCTTACGAAAAAATTGCCAGAGAACGAATAGCAATCTAGCCTATTGCTAACACCTGTCTAAATTATCTATTGAAAAACTGGAGAAGCAGGTGCTCTTGCGTTAGCAAGCTAAACTAGTTTACAGGCTACAGTAGGTAGTCTAGGTGTTTTTGCTATCTAGCTGTTCTTGCATTCCTTGCAAATCAGCGTTAATAAAAAGCAGATGAGATAGAGCTAGCTAGTCTAACTAACATTGACATTTGCTCGTTGCTTAATCAGTGATTTAGAAGACCGTACCAGGCGTCTCATTTATAAAACCGTGCGTACGCACACTTGTAAGCAATGTTCCCTTTATAAATCACAGACTACCCACAAGTGTGCGTACGTGAATTTCCATTTTACCCCGCCCCGAACACGCCCGTTTTTAACAATAAATGGTCAATGCAAAGCACCTCATGAATGGTTTAAAGTTTAAAGTTTAAAATACGGTAATTAAGAAAATATGATAATAATTGGCGACGCCGAGGGCCCCCCAAATACATTCTGCCCCATAAAGGCTTGGGCCGGCCCTGCCAGGGTCAGACTACTTTACCTGGGTTGCCCGTTGGGGTTAGGGTTACCTGGACTCCACACCTGAATGTCAGGCTGTTTTAATCAGGCTGGCTAAAGTGGCAAAGGCTCCCCTCATCATTGTGTGTGTGTGAAGCCCTTTGATCTTTTGGCTTCAGACTCAAGACACATCTGATTCAATTATCCTCGTCCACCTGTTGACTTTGAAACTGCAAGCCCTGCACCCCCACCCCCAATCCTGTTTTACAGCTGTGTCTCCGTTTTAGAGGCAGAAAGAAAGAGACTGGAGAGTTTGGGTACATGAGGGAAAGAAGTTAAGAAATGGAAACAAATGGGACACAACATCTAAAACGACTCTTGATATGAGTTGTTTTATGATTCATGGCACTGTGTGTCACGTTAATGTCTAGATAGCTCCCTCTGCTGGCATTCTGTATACTACACTTAGTTTCTAAATATAGTTTCTACACTTAGTTTCTAATAATATAATATTGCCATAGACATATTATTCCATTGGGCATCCTATTGTAATTAGGACTACTTTGGGAGGAGGAACTTATTGTAATTGTAGGTTTTATTATTATTGTGCTGGTCCTTTGTTCTGGTCCTTTGCTCGGTCCTAACTACTACACCACAAGGCCAAATGGCCCCCCATTGCCCATAGGTGGCACTACAGGCCACGCCCAATTGTCAATTTTCAAAGTAATGGCATTCACACTTCATAATTTTTTTTTCAGTGTAAGTGAAAAAACAACTCGGTAGATGTTATCAATATTTCACATATATTTGTAGAACTGAAAGGTATGCACTTGATGACAAATATATTGTTTCATTTAACATCCAACCAGCATATTCTCTGAACACAAACCCCCTACCCCCTTTTCGGAATGTGTTCAATCAGTGTTAAGATTATGTAATTAACTGCCTTCAGTGGTTCTTAATTAGCTGGCTCAAACTATTAGCTTTGCTTGTCAAAATGAGTAGCGGAGATATTCAATGTTTGCTGCCTTATACTGTTATGGAGAAGGAAAGGAGTAGGGGGTGAAATATTTTCAGTTTCTGAAAAATCTTTTACCTATGTTTTACATATGGAACATCCGTAGTAGACATCCCAAAAATCATCTGAATATGATGGACATCGCAAAAATCTCAAAAATCATCTGAATATGATGGAATGCATGAATAAACTATATGCCAGATGTTGGAATGTAATTCCAAATGCATGCACAGATACACACAAACACATGCAGAAGTTACGTGAGGGAGCAATTGATGGTTGAGCGCATAACCACACTTTTACATTTACATTTTTGATTAAACTGAGCTGCTAACATTGTAGCTTTGAACTGAAAGCACAGTAGACGTGAAGCCTTTGATGAAATCATATCAACATTTGATACACATGAATTTGATCTAATTTGTTTCTCTCCCTCCCTCTCTCTCCAGAAGGGGGCTCCAGTATAAGGAGAAGTCTTCATCGTGGGTGCTGCCATCCAGTCCAGTCAAGCAGTCCTCTAGGGAGGACTTCAACATGGTTAGCTCTGAGTTCCGCCCTGCTTTTCTCCACATAAACCATTCTGTGTCTCCCACGTTTGAAACAATATCATGTCCACTTGTTAACATGTGAATGGGTAAACCTTTAATATCACATCTCAAGGATATCTACTAATGCAGTGTACTTCATCCCTGGTCCTCAAGGCTCACTCTCCTTTACTTTTTAGGAGTTTCCTTGCTCCAACACATTTGATTAAGGTTAATGGTTTTTATCAGGCTTCTGCAGAGCTTGAAAAATATTTCCTTAAAATATATTTGGGAGCATTTGTGCGAGTGAAAATAATCTTTATGGTGCAACCTGTTTTAATTCCTTTACAAAACACTCGATAATTAGCCTACTGCACAGTATGTGTGAGCTGATACAGCGACTGGTCTAACGTTCTATCCAACATTACATAGCCAGTTAAACTTCATCTTTATGTTCTTAACTTTAATGCAGATTTATAAGATTGGTTCAATACACTCCTTGTTACTGCGCACCGTTGTCACGTGACAGGGAGATAAGGCTCAGGCTCAAAATTTGAAGAGCTTAAAAGACTATGAACATTGTTGGTGGGTGCTCCTACATTTTCAAAGTTGGGAGCACCAGTCAGTAATTTCAACCCCCGAGAGCTATGTGTGGTAGTGACGTTGTGTTACCTTTTTAATCAGCCCAGTGGTTTCATTCCCCACTTTTACCCAGTATCATGAGATGAGCCTGCTTGTTTGAGAATGTTGACTCCGATGCCTCCACCTGGGCCTAGTCAGGTCCAATTCTCCCCTCTCTCTGTGGTCGTCTCCCATGTTTATCAGATACTTCCCCCCGTCCCCTGGCCCTGGAACACAAGTCTCAGTCAACAAAGCCCTGAAAACATCCAGAAGCCATAACAAAAGACTGAAGGGGAAACAGCTCTCTCTGTGAGACAGAAGGCTGGTTACCCCTCTTGTGGGATTTGTGCAGTGGAGGGGTTTGGTGGGGTGATTATTGGTGAGGGAATGGAGGCATATGAAGTAGTCGAGAATGGCCAGTGATCTTGAGTGGCGTTCAGAGGGAATGGTGAGGGAGAGATTAAATTGGAGGATGAGGAATGGGGCTGATAGAATGGTGGGATGAAAGGAGGATAAGAGTGGACAGGGAAAGGTAGAGGAGACAAAGGACTTTCAGGGTGGGTAAAACAGTGGAGTAGAACCACCTGGTCAGAATGCCTAAGCTTTCAAATGCTTATCTGGACAGAACATACACTAATACAGTTAACTCAAGAAGTAACAGCACCTTTGGTAAATACTATATGAGCACACAATGCTGTCAGAAATTTAATTATTGGTCATTAGCTTTATATCTGGCTAAATCACAAACACACCCTATTTACCATATACACACTTGATTCAAATGAATGGGTCGTTATCAGGCTTCTGCAGAGATTGATTATGACCCATTCATTTGAATCAGGTGTGTTGGAATAGAGAAACATCTTAAACACACAGGTCAGGGGATCCCGCAGCAGAACCAGGGTTGAGAAACACTGCTACATACCATCCATTTTCACGTACAACCCCCACCAGTTCAGTATCAGATTACAGACTTGTCGTTTTGGTCCCTTTTCCTGGTGGTGGGATGGAGGAAGCCAGAGAGTTGTCCTCAGAGGAGAGTTACCTGGAGGTGCACCTCAACAGCTGGAACCTGGGGATATGCTGCTCCACATCTCCTGGTCAACACGAGACTCAGGAGTACTACGGTCCTCACAGACCAAATGCTGACCAGGCAAAATTCCTAGTTCTGGATTAAACATGGGCTGGGTTTAGGTCGGGCCATATGTTCCCTTTCTAGCGTGTCCCCAGGTCTGGGACAAAACCAAACTTCCCCCGTATTTATTCCTTATTAATCTTCTTCTTTATCATTCTTTTTCTCTCTTCACCGAATGCACTTTCTCTCTCCCCCCACCCTTCTCTCTCTCTCTATTTATGGATTTTTAGTTCCTTAACAACCCCGTAACACTCTCCTTCTCCTCCCTCTATCTCTCTAATCTGTGGTATTTATCAGGATGAAACGTGAATCCCAGCACAGCCCTGCTCTGAGTTCAGGCCCTGAAAAGACCTGGGTCTTGGCAGCTCTCCCCTTTTGTCCGTCTCATTGATCAGCAGATGTGTACTCTCATCCTCAACCACCACTCAAGCTTTTAGAGAGACTGTTTGGATGTCCACATGGAACCTTATGTACCACCATGTAGGCAGTAGACATCACATTTCAGCGATAATATGTGAATACAGGTCAATAATTAAGTCTGGGTGGAAACCTACCCGACTGGGGTTTTAGCGAGCATCCCTGAGGGGAGGTTCCTGGCAAGGAGGGTCAGAGATTAATGCTGGGTACACACCACAGGATAATCGGGCCGATTTCGCCCCTTCCGACAATCCTCAGTAATGTCCCGATTATCATGATGGTTCTGCAGATTATTTTATCAGATTTTCCATTGGTGTGAGGTGTGTTAGGAGTGACCAAATCTGCTCGGAAGTCGGAGGCGCCCCGATCGCGAATTGTAAATATTCAACATGTTGAATATCTACGATCAGAAATCCTGATGTGTGGGGGGGAACCCAGAGGACAAACCCTGAAATTATTACATGAAACGAAATAATATCCAATCAGAAAGCAAGCTGAGAGAAGACGGAAGCAAAACAAATACAGTCATAGCGCAGCACAAAGTTAAATGGATTTGGACAGCAGAGATCAGCTTGTCGATTTGTGGCAACAGCAAACCTTTCTTTTTTGCTTATTCTAAAGTCTTGAAAGATTTCTTGTGTTCACAGTCGGGACACTGGTTGAAAATCAGTTTGTGTGTGGTGTGCTGTCTTTGTCACATCATGGCACACCACACACTGTAGGAGCAAAACGGTTAAATCTAGGATTTTTTGTCCTAATGTTTGTGGTCTCTCACAGTTTGAAGATCTTATCAAATTAAAAAATATATTTTTGTGTGTACCCAGCATTACTGTTTGGCTCTTAAGTGTCAGCAGATACTGTACATGACCTGTCTGTCATTAGCCCATGATAGTGTGGCTCATCCCTGTTAGTGGGAGGAGGAGGGTTGCTGCATACGATCATTACTGTGTCTTCAAGATAACTTATAGATAATCTTTTTGATAAGTACGAAACATCACACAGAGCATTGGCGTTATCTCCAAAAGCCTGTAAATTGAAAGGGGAAAAATGGCATGGTGTGGGTTTTGGTTGTGTCAGGGTGATTTGTCACCTTGTTTATTTGGTCGGAGCCTGGGCTCTTGATGTGGCCTTCCTCTGTCCTGTCAGCCTCCTCAGTCCCAAACCTGTAGGTTTGTTTTCAAATGTGGGTGGGACAGCTTTTATTAAAACATTTTAATATAATAGTAACATTCTCTTAATAAAAAGTGGAGGGGACAGATTTGCCGTGTTTCAGTATAATGAAACCTACACCACTGGACACACATTACTGTAAATCAGTGCCTACTGACTTTCCCACCACAGCATCTTCAGCGGTTAGTCTTTCTCTACCATTGTATTTGCCTTTGGTACACTCAAATTGCAAACCTTTTACCTGAGGATGATCATAAATTATTAATCTATTAATTAATCTACCTTAATCTATTGGGTTTTATTCCACTTTGCACTACCAAAGTTTCACTACTATGATATATATTGTAGTTCAGGAGTATTTTATTTTAAGTGAGCTCTGGATTTTTAATTTGTCTCTCATGATGTCCTATTCATTAAGGATTAGCAGACAATACCTCCCAAACTGGAACCTTTGCAACCAAAGACATGTTCTCCGCCCACCCTCCTCCTTCTGGACCCCACCCCCCTTCCCTCCCTCCACCCTTCTGACAGGATTAGCAATAGAAGTGTTTACTCCGTGGCATTTGTTGTCAGTGGCAAACTGAGCTCATCTCTTTTCAAAGGTCTTGATCCTGATTCCTGTCACTGTCTGACTCGAGTGTGTGTGTGTGCAGAGAATAAGAGGGATTGGGTGCGAGTTGGAAAGTAATGAGGTCACAACCAGAGTCAGTGGTACAATGGAAGTGTTAATAAATCTTTTTATATATAATAATTGTCAGAATATCTGTCAGGCCATTTTTATTTTGCCTTGTCTGAAAGCATTAATAGTATGGTTTTAGCACACTTGCACACACACAATTGAAGTTTTACAAGTGGACAGAACATACACACAGAACACACCTTGTTCCCTGTAGCTCCAATTCTTATAGCGTCTACTCAAGAAATAGAACCAAGAGAAACGTAATTGTTTTGACAAAATCCTCTTATGGCTGTACGCTTTCTAAATTGAAGGTGATGTTCCAATCTCAGATGTCTGTGTGCTGTCTGGTTACAAAGCTGGAAAATAATATTGTAGTAAGTGTAGCTAGCAAGAAGTATTTGACTGTTTTGAGTGTTTTGAAAATGTAGTATTAGCCATTCTGGGTGCTATAACCTGGAGGGTTTAATGCTTTTTCAATGAGAACCAGTCTTGGTGTTGGCTGTCAAAATTAGATACTGCAAGGAAAGCACTTGCAAGCTTTAGCTATTTGGATTAGGTTACAGCTTCTTTGTAAACTCAACCTAATTAATACAATAGAGATGCCGGTTTCAACAGTTTTCACCGCTGTGTAATAAAGTGTGGATACACATCTGTCTCCCCTCTTGGCCGTCGCAGACTCCGATCACTGAACTGTGTTGACAAAAGGCTGACTCGGACAAAAAGAGAGAGCTAAAGCGGAAATGAGTCTCGCCACACACGCATATACACAAGCACAATGTCCTTGAAGTGGCCTGAGGTATTCTCTACTCTGTAAACAGTCTGTGTGGTTAAGGAGGGAGACTAAGTCAGAAAGCCTGGCTTTGAAGTTTCTCCACATTGTTTATGACAAATTGAGGGCAGAGGTGTGTATTTGTATGTTTGTTTATGCTGAGTAATGCTAGAAAATGGTGTCAGAGAGAATGATCAGTAAGGTGTATTTGTGTGATGCTTTCTTTCTCTTTCAGATTGAGAACCCAAGGTACCTGAAAGAGGACCCCATCCCCTTGTCTCCAGTAAGTGTTTCAGGTCCCTGGTAGTTCATTACTGTTTTGAGAAAAGGGTTGCCCTTTAAACATACATTTATTTATTTCCTCTTTCCAAATTCTCACTTTCTTTTTTTCTGTCTGTCTATTGAAGATTTTCAAGTTGTCCCTGAGCCAGAGTAGCACCCTGGCTGAGGAGAAGGGCTCCCTGCTGATACAGGAGAAGGAGGTATTGTTTACAGCACCATGGTCCATGAAGGATGTCAACAGTCATCCTAACCTAACCCCAAGCGGTCACTTACAAAGACAACAGATTCTGGCTCTCTCTAATGGTGTAATATAACACTGTAGCTCCTAAAATTCAATTGAAAGTTACACTGCAAATGTTTCATTAAGTTCCTATATGGCTATATATGTTAAACCACCTCAGTGCTGTTAATGGGTGACCATAACATGAATTCTTAATAGGTATTTTAATACAGATTTGAGTCAAAGCCCTGTGCCTGAATATGGCATCTCTCTCTCTCTCTCTCTCTCTCTCTCTCTTTCTCTCTCTCTCCACACACACACACACACACACACACACACACACACACACACACAGAGCCCTCTATGCATCGTTCGGGGCTGAGTGGTTGCAATATGTCCAACGGTACAGACTGAGCGGCCCTTTAAGAAGACAAAAAAGGGCCCTTGGTGATGACAGTTTTTCCTTATGTGGATTTAAGCTGAAAATCCCATTCTGAAAGCATGCTTTGATGTCCCTCTCTCCTCCCCTCCCCCCGATCGCCTTTACTCTCACTGTTAAATATAAAAAGGAGCATGACTTGGCTCTAAAAGCCATGGCTTTTTATGTCTCCCTGGGGAAAACGCTGTACTCAATTAGATCAACTTTCCAGAGAGAGGGCATGGGGGTGAGGGCACAGGAGGTGGGGAGGGTGGGTGGGGGGAGTGGGTGTCCATGGTTGCAAGATAACCAATTATGGGTCTCATCAGGGACCCTCAACAATTGTGGCACGCTCACATGACTGGTGTTCAAAAAGCAGTCTGTATAAACTGTCTCAAAGTGCAGGAGCAGGGCTTTCACTAAATTCTTGGATATGACATTAAATGTGTCTTTTTGTATTTCCAATTTTCTCATGGCTCGATGTTCTTAATGTGTGGGTTTGTGTGTACTTGCCAAAGAATTGGATATGTATCTCCGTCTGTTGCTATGGTCAGAGAAATACCCAGCCTTCAGCTGCAGTGGCTGGTTAGCAGTTAGGAAGGAGCACTGGGCTTTCATGAGAGGAGTGCAGAAATAGGATTTAACTTCCTGGAGACGGGTAGGTGTGTATGTGTGTCAATCACTTCCAAACACACAGTAGACAGCCAAGAGGAGCTACCAGCAGATATGGCTTGTATAGACTGGCATATTTGGTTTCAAAGGGCTTGTTTTATTGTATACATCCCTACCCTCTGTCATCACAGGAAAACTGGTTTCCAGGATCCTTTTCTGTAGATGTGCAGTCTATTGTCACCATCTATACCCACCACCGCCATCCTAATGTTGTGGAACCCCCCATACCCAATACAGTGACGTACAGTAGGTTACTCTGTGGTTCGCAAATGGCTAGAGATATCCCGATTTTCTTTACAGTGCCCTGACACTTATGATGTTCTTCTAGGCGTGAGACATTAGAAACTATTAAATGGGTGTTGGGTGGATAGGGGCGTTAGACATAAAGCTCTACTGGGGCACAGGCCCCTATTCATATCCCTTCTTTTCTTCCAAGATTCCTACGCACAATACACTACTATAGAAACTCTCCTTGCTTAACCCACTAGACATAATCATTTAATTGTGATGTCTATTAGGAGACAATCAGTATTAGAGTTCAGAAACAAGATAATTTCTTCAAAAATATGTATCAATTTGTTGTGGCATGTACAGAACAGTTTGTTAATCCTTAGCTATTGCTCTCTTAACCCTACACTTAGATTGTGCGGCTTTTTAAAGATAATTGAGTACATTATTATGTAGCTAAAAATTGTTTATTCACTAGCCTAGCTAGCTTAATGTTACCGGTCAAATCCGTTGGCTGGCTAGCTATAAGAAAATAGGCCTACAAATGTTGTTGAATAAATAGCCTACAGAAAGCGTTTGATATCAGCTTTGGCAGGGACATCAATAGTTAATGCGAGCTCGCTGATATGGAATTCTGCAGGCATCGGTTTGTGTTTTCGGTTAAACTGCTTTGATTTTACAAGCGTTGATTGGGATACTGCGTTATTGTTTTTCTAGGATTATCAATATAAATGAATGCACTGACTAATAAAGTTAATTGAATTCAAACTCAAACTTTAGATTTTACTGGGGCACAGCAGATTTATACTGGGGCACGTGCCCCAGTAAAAAGGGTCTAACAATGCCCCCTGGCCTCAAGAAATATTTTATTTTTGTTTGTGTAAGGGCAAAGTAACAATTAGAGACTGTCTCTGTTCTTTCAAGACCCCAGTTGAGGGGATACATTGCTTAGGGGTTGGTGGGTCCTACTAAAATCTTTTGCAACATGCAATGCTATTTGCTACACCAACCTCCCTTAAAACTAAAGTAACCTACAGATAAAATCTATCAGACTATCGACCTTTCTCGGAGTATGTTAAATGGAACATTATATGGAAATGGCCTGGAGGTAGCAATTTTCAAATGATGTTGAATGAACAGAGCAGCTGTCTGTGTTTATTGAGACTGAATGCTGTACTCGCAAACACAACTTTGCTCTTCAGAACGATTAACAGACATTCTGAGCATCTTCCAGAGGGAACCTTGACCGCTGCGTCGGCTCTAAAGGGGGCGAGAGGGACTGCTTGCCATCTGTCTCCCCCCCATTTCTCCGCTACTCTCCAGAGCCGAGTGTCAAAAAGCATGTCACGTTAAAACTGAAGACGAGGGAAAAAACAAAAGGGTAAAAAAAGTCACACAGAATTGTCTGATTGAAGACGTCTCAGAACCTAGAGGTGTAATTCTATATATTTCTCTTCCCTCCTCCTCCTCCCCCCCCCCATCTTCCCGACACCTTTATAAACAAGTTTCTCAAATGCCCCTGATGTAGTTTGACAAACTTTCTCCAAAGCGTCCTTTGAAGAGGTGATGAGAAAGTGACACCCACATGTGTTTTCTCGTCGCTGGCAGAATCTGTTACATCCCCGCCGGAGCCCCTCCCCTCTTCCCTCCATCACTTCAGTCAGATCCATCTCTTTCTCCAACCCTGACAGGTCTCCTGTGGTCTCGGAAGATTGCACAAGAAATTGTGATAAATCAAGAAAAAGCAAAGGAAAAGAGAAAAGGAGAGACTTCAGAGTCCTGGTGGTTGAAGGATGAGTGGCGCCTGTTAAGTGCAGATGTTGTTGAAGTGCTAGATAATGAGGGTAGAAGAGTCGAGTCATTTGGAACTCTCTGAGAAGGCAATAGAACTTAGTCTGCTGAGTGAGACTCACTTAGTGAGCAGACTGAGAACTAGTGTTCATTTTAGATCTAAGAAAATGGTTCCGGGAGTGATTTAATAATAATATAGATGGATGTAGGTAACTTTTTTAGGTAACAATTTGTCGCTCAATCACAGCAGGGGCAGAAAAAAATCTGTTACTGTTCAAATCAAGATAATGTGAGAGGGACTGGCTCCCCAGTCCAAGTAGTGCATAATCAAGCACACGCAATACCGTGGGACTGGCTCTGTTTAGTTGGGCTGTCCTAGATCATGCCCTCAGGAAATCTGATAAGTGAGCCAACAGCAGGGTTATGGGCAGGGGTTCTGAGCAGAGAGGCAAGAGCCAGCCCTGGGGCAGAGGAGTGTCCTATCTGCCTGGATGCACATTAGCCTGACGAACAACCTCTCACTGAGCCTCACAATGTGGAAATGTGATACAAGAAATACTACTAGACGTCTATGGGATTGGCCATCCGTCTGTCTATCCTTCAATCCTTCTATCCTTGTGAAGTCACAAGCACTGCTGATTTGGATTAGACCGTAGCAACCCCCAAACATTTAAACACACCGATATTGATTTCAATAAAATTGTATTGGTCTTGAAATTTGACTGTCATCACACGTCAGCATGCTCTGGCTCGGAACTAGTTTAAACTCATGCATTTGAACTGATGCCAATGTGTACGTCTTTTTACTGTGAGAAAGTGCAGTGTGTGTGAGGGAGCAAATTAATGGTTTTGCAGGTCTGTCCTAACATGCAGATGACAACAGTTGAACTTTTGATCCATCAGAATAGTATGCTAATATAAGTCGTGTCAGTGTGGTTAACATTACATGGGCATTCTCTCTGTGGCCAAACCTGCCAGTACACACACACAGTCTTTGTGGGGTACATATTGTATCTTCACACGTTATTGAAGCACAGTGTGGTGCTGGTAAACACACTTTTGAATGGTAATGAGGTCTTATTCATCACCACTTCTATGTGTGTGTAAACCATATCTTAACAGATGGCCTGCCCTGTTATGCTGTTCTATAATGTCTGCTGCCTATGAGATATTCTCATCCCACTATTTCTGCATATACAAGTCCTGGCCACATGTCTCTCTGCAACATCAAAATGTCCAAGTAAAAGGCAGGCTGCTCTTCAAAAGTGGCAGTGGACTATACAGGAAATGTGACGCTGCTGTTGTTTCCTTGTGTGGTTCCAAGATGGAGATGAAGACCAAGGTGCTGTGTGCCAAGCACCAGGAGGACAAACTGAAGCTGCAGCAGAGGCATGATGCAGATGTTAAGAAAGTAAGTAATGGAAGGACAGACAGACTGATGCAAGAAGATAGATGGACAGACTGTTTTCATGTAAAGTAATATTTATATATATTAAATAAGTCATATACACAGCTCATACCATCCATAATATGGTAAACAGCCCACATAATATGATAGCACTCGTTGAAGAGTAAACACTGATACAATAAAAGATAAGTGGGTCTAGCTGGTATCATCTTTGTTTCCATTCTTCCCAACAAATGATTCTTTAATATAATTGAATGTCAAGGAATATTGGGTAAATACCTGGAGCATGGAAAGAGCTTGTGACAAAACCCATGCTGACTTTTATGCCATTGTTTAAATCCTCCCTTGCCGGCTTCATCTTAGACAGATGACAGCTGTCTTTCTACCTTTTTTCTATTCCGTCCCAAATGTTCTTTCCCTTTACCTCTTTCGTCTGGCTGTCTATCATGACAGGGAATTTTCCCTAATTGCATACAGATTGCGCACCACGTCATATTCAATGTGCTCCCCATTCTACCAAGATGAGTCTCTCTTGATGGCTTTAAAAGGGATATTTTAACTATCGTATTCAAGGTGGGAAAGCTATAGTTTTAATTAGCTCAGAATATGAATAATGTATTCATATGTGGTGTCGAGACTGGCCATTGTCTGGTAGATGAAGAGGGCCAGATAATGAGAAAGCAGGCTGGGACAGTATATTGGAAGGGCTGTGGATCAATGAAACTCTATTCATCTTACCGTTTGTGTTAGTGGGAGAAACTGAGCGACGCCAAGTAAAACAAAAAAACAAAACAAAAAAACAAACACGTTTTGTTGCTAAAATGCACAAAGCTGATTTTTAATGACCTTTTATTTTACACTGATCTCTTGATGTTGAAGCTCTCCTGTAACTCACCCTGAGTACTCTAAACCAGAGTATAACAATAAGACATACAAAGCCATATGAAATCCTTGCTGCTTTAATTGCCAGTGGACCTTATATTTTCTAACCGTGTGTAGAAAATCTGCAACTTGAGATCAAAGGCTGTGAAAAACAAGGCTATTTCTATGTGGTTCTATGACTTTAGACTGCTTTAGTCAATGCTCGACTGTAATAGCCCCTACCTTGTTACAGACAGTATTAGTATAAGCAACAGTCATTCAGCCTGGGGTCTGTCTGCAGTAGGCCCCTTATAAAAGCCTAAAATGACTGTCCTAAAAGCTATCCCCATCTTACACACCATGTTGCTGCCCTGCTTCACACAAAAGCATGGCCCATGGGAAAATTGGACATCCTTAAATGTTGTGAACTTTTCTTTAACCCCCCCACCCCTTCTCTCCTTTCATCTCTTGTTCCACCCTATTGGGATAACAGGCTCAGAGTGCACTTAAGACAAAAATAGGGAAAATCACATTTCCCCAAAATATGCCCTTTTGGAATGGTCCTGACTCCCAAACTTGTGGCCCTTTCCACATGTAAAACATCCCCTGTACACCCATTCTTCATGTAACGTTTGTGGTTTCTGTTGGTCAGTTCCAAGAGACTCCTTTGACAGTTCATTTTTTCCCAGTTTTTTTTCATTTGAAATTGCTCCCTAATGGTTTGCAAGTCAATCTTTTTTCGAGTCATTCGTTCATTTCAACGGGGGATTTAATTATCACAGCAAACAATAATACTGCACTGAACTGTAAAGTACAAACACGTTTAAATAACAACCTGTAAATACTTGTGAAAGAATATCATTCACGTCTACGGTGCGTGTCCTCTACAGCGGAGCGGGTGGTGCGTGGTGTCGGCTTCCAATTCAATTTCAATAAAACGGGGCGTTGACGCTCGCGAAGGGCATTGTGGGAAGGCGAGCGGAGCGTTGCAAGTTGGATTTTCTCAACTTTATGTAAATGAGGAGCGTAAAAGCGCTAGCGTTGGCCAATGGGATTGGTTTCTTGTAACGTAACAACTGTTGGTCATGGTCAACATTTCTAGGTTTTACAATTTCAAGATGGAGGAGAAATATCGTATGTGTCTGCACACCCAGTTCTGTTCAGAAAAAAATGCTGTCGTGTGTAATACATGCAGGGCAGAACTTTCATAGGAGCACAACGTGAATGTTGGAGCATTCAAAGTGGAAACATCCTTTCACGAGGACACATACAGCCAACAGGCCTACCAACACCATAGGAACATGTCCACAGGCAGCTGTTAGGGCTCGAGCATTCGCCGTGAGACTCAAGCATTTGTCAGTTCTCAAGCAACACTGCATTTTCACATATTTCACCATTTATCACGCTGAGAAGGCACTTGTCCCGCTATACAATTAGCCTAATGGTGGGGCAGGCACACCGAGGGAAAATGTCTGAGATAAATGTGATGAGATAAATTGCTATCAAAAAAACATCACCAGCAACGGCATGTTAATAATCTCATGCCAAACATTTGATTCAATTAGAGCCCTGCAGTCGGTGTATGACCATTTTAATGACACTCAGAGTACATCTGGAATGCACAAAGTAAATAAGAACCATTATTGCAGTAGTGAGAGTTTGGTTGAGATTAAACCAATCTAGCACAGGAGTCGGCCGTTTTGATTATTGTAACACTAAGGTATGAATAAATGTGGTGAATTAAAATGTATAGTTTATCCAAACATTACATCATACAAAAGGAGATATCAGGCAGAATGTTGCATTCAGTCACTTGTTAAAATAGGCCATCTATGATTAGTCGATCATAATCGTTTATTGCAGCCTTAGGTTTTAATCTCAGCACCCGAGTTAAATTAGGCATTACTGCACATGGCCTACTAGTGGAATTAGGCAGGTCATAGACGCAAGGTAGAGTAATGGGACAATAGAACTGATGGATAGACATGACTTTTATTTTAATGGTTCACAAAGTGGACTATGCTACTCCCACAGAATAGTCATAATCAATCCTCAAGGAAAACTAGCACGACAGATGCAGAGTATATGCACAGTAGGCTACCTCAGTAAGTTCTTATCTTATAATAACTTACCCAACCAACTGGCCGGTCTTTGGTTTCGTCAGATAGGTCAGAGCTAGACGAGGCATGACTTGGAGGTTGTGGTCCATGTACTGACTGAGATGGAACCATGTATTCATCCGAAGCCTCATCCTCGCTGTGGAGTGCTGGAGATGAGCTTCCTTTGGAGTAACGGGTTTTGGAAAAGGACACTTTTCCACGCTGATAATTATGCAGAGTCTCCTTTACGTAGATGGGTGGATAGAGTTGAGACTCATGACTGCCAGGGTGCTTCATTGGAGTTAACAGTTGTGGAGCATAGAGAGAGCTGCCTTTGCCTGGTTTTGAAGGGTTGGTTGGTGGGTTGCTGGAGAACAAACCAGGGGCGTTGGAATGAACAGAGTTCATATAGGAGTTGTAGTGGCGTGGGTGGTTAGGTTGTTGCTGGCCTTTTACTGGTCTCTGCTGCTCTCGTCCTGCAGCCTCATAGCTAGTGAATGCGGAGTCAGAGGAACTGCCAGTGTTCGACGGGACTTCAGAAGGCAGCCACCAATTGTCATCAGCATTACTTTTGTAGCCCTCTGGAGTTAGAGAAGTTAGATTACACCACATTTGACAGATTTTATTTCATAAAATGTTGATCAAACTTACTTTTTGGGGGGTCTGCAAAACTGCTTCCAAACAGGATACAAATCCAGGACATTCTGTGGCACAGAATAGATTTGCCTACTTCACCATAGTCTCACAAATCAGAAAAAAAGGATGTTTGGGTTCCAACAGGAAGTTCACAGCAACAATTGAAAAGCACTGCAGCTTACCTGTAAGAGAGTGCCATGGTGGTCAGTTGAAACACCAAACAATAAAATGTTAACGTCTGTTTATAATTAGACTGTCAGCACAAATAGACATTCTAGAGCGAAGCAACTAGTAGTTACTGAGAATGTGCTGCTCAAGCCTTTATGGGCAGTAAGTGTCTTCCAAGATAATTAGATACAGCTGGCAACAATTGTTATCAGTCACCCAATCAAACAAGATTACTTGTACCCAATTGATTACATCATCTAATTTTGAAGTTTTCGAGAGATTAGATTTGAATTTACTATGTAGAGATATTAACATTCATTGTTATCAATCTTCATCATCTTTCAACACATCTTGAAAGTGTGTATTTAGAAGTCTACAGAAAAACACCACATTAGTATGCCTTCTGTAGTGTTACATTTAGCCCCCTCCTATGTACATAAAATGTGGTTCAAAACCACATGGAGGTGTAATCTTAATGAACACAACAGAAGCCGTATTCACAAAACATTTGTTCTTACTACTAAGAGTTCTCTAAATAGCAGTAAAAGTTCTTATGTAGGAGTTTCCTCCTAAAACATATTCACAAAGCTGCTAAGATCAACTTTTACGAAAGAATGCAGAGAAATCTTAAGCCAAGACAAAGGGCAGAGTTGACCTTGTTTCTATGGATGTAGTCAACAAGCTTACAAACTATGCCCACAGTGATTGGCTAATGGATCTCTGTCAATTATTTTATCATAGAAATATTGTAGAATGAGGTATTATGTTGCTATATGGATTTTTTTATTATTAACATTTGACCATATTCCAATAAAGATGTTTAATTGTAGGTTGTGTCACTATTTAGCAGCCGTATGAATTGTCGATGTGGGGTCTGCAGAGGGCATATTGTTTAATGCAATGTTATATGTTCTACTGACGGATGGCTGAGATAATATACCTAGTTTGTCTGCACTGCAGAGCTGCATTTTCCCTGTGGCCAAGCTGCGTAGAGTTGTCAACCTTGATCTCCGGTGTTACTGGGTTGTTTCTATAAGTAACTGAATCTCTGATAACTCTACTACAATCATAATACCCAACTCTACCTTTTTTTTTAAAGCTCATTATCACAAAATGTTTCGGTATCACTTTATAACTACACACAATTCATCATTTATTAAGCATTTGGGTAACACTTTATTTGAAGTTGCGTTAATGACAGTGTCATGACACTGTCATAGCACTGTCATAACCATGACATGACACATGAAAAGATGTTTATGAATGTTCATGAATGTTGTCATTAGGTGTCATTCGGTGAATTATGTCATTTCTCCTCCCTTGGTCTCCTATCTCCTCTCCTGTATTTTTCTTCTTCCCTGTTCTCCCTACTTTTACCTAACCCTTACCCTTGAGTCTAGTTCTCTTCTTTACTGACCCCCTCTCCTTACCCTTACCTCAACCCCTCCTGTTTCTTACCTAATCTTAACTCCCACCTCTGCCCTGACCCCAACCCTTCTCTGACCTTGCCTCCATCCTCTTCCTACCTCCTCTCCTACCTCCTCTCCGACCGCTCCCTCTAACCCCAACCTGTCCTCTTTCTTACCTGACCATAAGTCCGGGAAAGACATCACAAACAATGTCAACCTTGCATAAGAAATGACATAATTCACCGAATGACACCTAATGACAACATTCATGAACATCTTTTCATGTGTCATGTCATGGTTATGACAGTGCTATGACAGTGTCATGACACTGTCATTAACGCAACTTCAAATAAAGTGTTACCAGCATTTGTTACCTATTAGTTAGCGGTTTGTTCACCATGAATTAGCTCAGATGTGTGAAGAGTAGAACTATCAGGGGACGGTGTGCTGTGGGTATAAAGTGTTACCAATGTTTCTAAATTATTTACGTTCCAAGGCGGATTGTCAGCAACAGACATTTTAGGATTGTTTGTGATTTGGTGTCTTGACTACCCCTAACTTTTCACAGATTTAGTGAGAGCTGCAAAAACGCTTTGTGAAATACTAAGAGTTTCTCCTAAATCGGCAAGTTAGGAGCTACTTTTAGCTTTAAGATGTTTTGTGAATACAGCCCCACATCCAATACCTTTGACTGAAATTATGCGGACACAAAAAGTTTTCAGTATTAGACAATAACCATGCTGATCGCCTTATCCAACCCTCAGATACTGGACCGAAAGAATGGTGAGTTTGAGGA
The DNA here is from genome assembly GCA_903064625.1 of Mallotus villosus. Taxonomy (NCBI): domain Eukaryota; kingdom Metazoa; phylum Chordata; class Actinopteri; order Osmeriformes; family Salangidae; genus Mallotus; species Mallotus villosus. Next base: position 161,800 of record CAEFZP010005665.1, on the reverse strand, counting down.
GCTGAAAACTATGCACCGAGTCAAGCAGAAGGAATTTGAGGACAACATTCGTAAGATGGAGAGAAAAGGTGAAAGGTTGCGCGTTGTGAGGGTCCTGAGGGGGGAGGTTTACACCATTTTGTCTCTCAACACTCAAGAGTAAAAGACTCAAGTTTAAACGCAGCATTGCAACTACAGGGTAGATCGCATGGTGTCGCGGGACATTACCCAGCTGTGGGGATCAAACGGCAGCATGTTGTCTACTGGTGTGACGCTAATGCTCAGTGACACAGCTTGTAGTCCATTTGCTGTGCTGAAAATATAGCCTATTTAGCAACACATAACCAAATCTATGTTCTGCTGATATAAAATCTGAATTGGCTTGTTACATTTTGAAACCTAAATGTTGAAATGGAACCCAGTGTAGTGTGAGGAAGTCTGTATTTAGTGTGTGACGTATGTGTGTGACTATTTGTGCCGTATGTCTCTGTGAGCATGCCTGTACAGTGTGTGTGTTTGTGTCCTGCTACATGTGGGCCCTGAAACATTATTTTTTTCTTCTCTTTTTCAAAATGTTCTACATAGTTCAAAGCGTGGTGCGCGAGTCCCAGGTCATCTGCGAGAGCAAAGAGAAGCAGATTGTCGAGCTGAAGAAAATGACAGATCAGAGTGCTGACTCCCTCAAAAACGAGTGGGAGAAGAAGGTAAGGAAGAGTTGAAGGGGGCTTCGATTTCCAGCCCCTTAGCACCCCTGAGCCAGAGGAAGAATCCTTTGATAGACTAAGACAATCAGACCTTTGTGAGACTAGGCAGGTTATATACAATGGACCCGAAAAATCTTTATTCCAAGGCTTCAGCTAATCTCATGTTGAATTAATGCAGAAAGGTGATTCTATATGCCCGCTGTAAATTATCTGTTCAGTACTACTAACTCCAGCTAAGTGAGCCTTTGGCGTTCAATAAGATCCTAATGAAATTTCCATTTCGTGCTTTCAGGGTCACGAAGCATATGATAGCAGAAGTGGAGGGGAGAAAAAAGTTAGCTGAAACATAATGAGAAAAGTACTTAAAATGAGGTTCCTCACCCCTAAATAAGGGAGCAGTGATACAACTGATGAAATTGATTGTGTAACGGAAGGAGAGGGAGCAGAAGATTCAAAGGAGATTGGGAACAGAAGCGTGCCTCAGCGTAGCTGATTAGGCAGCCCAGGACAAGCAGTAGTACAGCCAGCCATGTCTCCCCGTTGCCCTAAACCAGGACAGAGGAGATGAAGGTAGGAGCTGTGAGAGGCTGTGTAGTGACGCAGGCCCTCCCCCCCAGCTGCATTTGGCGGTGGCGGACATGGAGCAGGAGAAGTTCGAACTGCAGAAGAAGCACACTGAGAGCATCCAGGAGCTGGTGGAGGACACCAACCAGAGGCTGGCCAAGATGGAGACAGAGTACAGCGTCCAGACACAGGCCACCGTAAGGAGAGGGGTGGGGGTGGGGGGGGAGGGGTGGGATGGGCTTCCTCAAATGTTCACTGGCAAGTTGAAAGAAAATTGTATAGGAATGCAATTTGAATCTACTGTGTCTCACCTTTTAAAACGTATGGAAGCTCTGCTATACGACACTTAAGTTTGCACATGCACACATACCTTTTGATCTGAGTGTGTGTGTGTGTGTGCGTGTGCTTGTGTGCATGTTGAGGCGGATTATGAAAGGATTATGTGCACCACAGGCCAGTCAGAGGCAATTCTTAATGAGTTTAGCATTGTTAAATTGGACATTAGCATTCAGCGCTTGTCACAGGTGCAATGCATGCACGCACACACACCACACACACACACACACCATTTGCACCTTTGCCCATAGTCTGTCAGCAGGCTTGCATAAAAGTGGCTTCAAAAGCGGGGGGTGCAGACCCTTACTAAGACCCCTATTTAATAATTAAACAGTCCAAAGCCAGGCGGGGGCCCTGAGATGAAAGGACTGCTCTGTCACTGAAAATTACCTTCGCTGCCTCTGTTAGTTTAGGCTGACCTCCACCCTCTGAAACCTACCTACTACACACAACCACACACACACACACACACACCTTATTCAGGCCCTTAATAGAAGATGTCAGACTGGTTACACCACCTACACCGCGCCCCTTTGCTGTTTTTTCCTTCTTTTTTTTTACCTTTCCTGCATGGTTTGTGTTGTAGTGTTAAGGTGACGTTTTAATTGGCTCAAATCATTAAGTATATTTGCATACATTTTCTAGTATTTCATACCATATACATTTATCTGTAGTTATGTTCTTGAAAGGCCACCAAATATCCATACCCTGATGGTGTTAGTCTGACATGGTGTTGTCTAAATCTTTGCCTAGTCAGTTTGGCTCCATCTTTGTGTTCTGACCATTTAATCCACAAGGGCTGCACACATACCTACTATATAGATGCCAGTACATGTTCAAGTTCACATTTGGGGCAAATATGGCAGGTTCAGCCCACGTTTCTGAGCCTGTCTTTCTGTCAGAAGTGGAGACAGATTCTCAATGATTCCCACTCATTCAAATGCAGAATGGTAGAAACACACTTGACAAGATTTGGAGAACGGCATCAAGCCAGTGTCCGCTTCGGCTGGCCTGCCTCCCTGCTTATCTTTCACTAGTCTGATATTTCACAAGAGGCATTTTAAAGATGTCTTGCAGATACATCCTAATGTCTAACACAGTTCTTGGCCTGATGGCTGCAGGTGCAGTAACTAACCATCTTTATCAAAATTAAGACTAGCTGATGTCTTCCTTTCTCCTCCTAGTTTATACAATATGTGTGTTGTCTAGTATATACATCATGTTTGTTATCTATACTTTATCTTTGTTATCTAAGCTAGTATATACAGTATGTTTGTTATCTAGTAGAAAATGTTCATAGTAAAAATTCATGACAGGGATTAGCTTCTACTCTATGCCATCCTCCATAGCCAATGTTTTCTTAACAACTTCAAAGAAACCTGTCTTTTACTTTTGCCAAATCTCTCAGGGTTTAATAATCTTATAAGTAGCCTAGTAACTACGTCCTTCTCACTTACTAATTCCCCCTTTGTAGAACCAATAAGGTGACCAGGCCTTTATGTGCTAAGTCCAGGTGTTGAGGCCTGAGACTGTGTTGAGAGCTCCCGATGTCTCATCGCCTGCCAGAAAATTAAGTGTCAGCACGCGCCCATGCTCACGGCGTCCGTTCTTCGTTTTCTTTAGACACTCTTTCGTCCGCCCCCTGATACAAAGGCCCCCTCTCATCACAGGGGGCTCTGACAGGGATGTGACCGCCCCCATGCACAGCCCATGGTCCTTCCCTCTTCTTGTCATCGCCTGGTTCTGTCATCGCCTAAAAGGACTGCTAGCTCCCATCTTTAATCAACAAATCTGTCATCACTTATATCAGCCTGTGGATGCCACATTCCTTACTGTCACAGGCATACACATGCACAGAAAAAAAAACGATTTTTATTGAGATAGTGCCAGAAGTGTCTGTCAAAATCAGCTGGTGTTTGATCACTTTGTTTGGAGGGATTTCTGATTAACGATCTGTCACCCTGATAAGAGGGTGCGGAAGGTCTCTTCTCCCTAGAACTCAATATCACAAAGGTCATCTTAGTGAAGCTAAGTCCACTCTCTCATGCCAGTCTGTTATGATCGTAACAGCCCCTAACTGGAAGGATGGAAGGATGCTGCTCTAATAGGAGATCAGTGACATGTACGGTGATGGTTGTGCCAAAAGTTGCCTGACTTTCTTATGGTTTCAAGTTTGTCCAGGATCTGACTGGTTTTATTTCCTAGAGTTGTTCATTGGGTTACAAATCAAGCCACATTAACATTGGAGGCTGTTCTTCATTGTTTCGTCCTAGAGCCTAAGTTCTACTAATGGATGTATTCATCAGGAATGCTCACCTTTTGGCGAAAATTGCAGTTTTGAATCCAAAATATTTCACTTATGTGATTCCTGTAGATCCAATGAGTTTTTCAAAAGGATGGGGAGGGGGGGGCGGGGGATTGTAGCCTGCTCCTAACCAGACCCTCGTACATTTCGTTTGTACAGAGGGTCTGGGATTGCTCCATTGACAAGCGTTAACGTCCTTGAAGGCGGGTACTCTGTGGAAGTTTAAAACTATTGGATCTGCCCAGAGCCACTCTGGATCTGCCATAACCAATCGCTAGCAATTGCCTTAGCCAACTCCTTCACCACTAACGGAGCGAGCTGGAAAATCGAACTTTTCAAAAATATAGGGCGCACACTCACACACACAAATACATCTTCCCCTCCCATCCATCTTAGGCACTACAGTAAGTTTATTGAAAACCCCAAGAAAAATAATTGACAACCAAGTGGTTCATTCTGCTTCGGACAAACACCGTTCCATCCCCCCTGTCCCTTAGGAGCAGATGCTACGAGAGATGGAGAGACAGGTGAAGCGTCTATCTGCTGAGGTGGAGAATGGGAATGCCCTGCGACTGAAGGTAACCCAGGAGAAGAACCAGCTGGAGATCCACATTGCCACCATCAGTTCTGAGCTGCAGGAGGCCAACCGCCGGTGAGAGAGGTCACACTAAATGAACGTTTTGAGCGAGCGCTTACCACATAGCTAAGGCCTTAACACAGGGGCCTAGGTTTGATTCTAGTCTGGGCCGTTTCCTGCATGTTCTCCCCTCTCTTCTCTCCCTGACATTTCCTGTCTCTCTCCACTGTCACTATCTCAATAAAAGCTTATAAAGCTGAAATAACACAGTAACTATTTAAAATTGTTTGTAGGGTTCGAATGTCGTATTGGAACCTGCCTGCCAAATGTGTTCCATTCCAGAATGTTGTGTCCTGACCTGCATTCCTGAACAGATAACTATCCCTAGTGATATCAAAGCTGTCTATTGGAAAGAAGTCAATAGGGGCACTGGGGCAGGATTTCTGTAACGGAACGCACACTCAACACACACACACACAAACACACACCTGAATGTATTCTCACTGAGTGCCGATAATGTGCTTACTAAACACGCAAGCTGGCTATCGTCATTTAGCATAAGGGATTCTTCCTGAATGTCGAATTAAAATACCACAACCCTTGTGTTGGGTGTCCAGGAACGTGTCTCTGCTGAGGGAGAAGGAGAACCAGAGTGAGCTGCATGAGCAGGAGCTGCAGAAACTACAGTCAAAGCACGAGGCGGACATGACCCATTACCAGCATGAACATGCACTCTCCGCAGCCAAGGTGATCATCACTGCACCCGGCTCCCATTCGTCGTTTTTCGTTCTATAAAACGATGCAGGGAATTGGATCACATTCCCAGTACTGCTTTTATGCATTCAAAGTTATCACAGTAGATGTAAGCGCAGGATCCTTTGGAAGGTGCTGTAAACATGGATGGAATGTACAAACTGAAACAATTGTTGATGTGCTTGAGTTCTTTCTCCCTGTGTCTACTTTAGTGGTTACTGTAAGCTTTGCTGTCTTTGTCTGTCTCTCTCTCTTTCACTCTTTCAGGCCTCTGAAGTGATAGAGGACCTTGAACAGATTGTGGCTCAGCTCAAGCAGCAGCTCCTGGACAGTGAACACAGGAGGCAGAAACAAATCAGGGTAAATACTTTGTTTCTATACTGTGGCATGTGTTTGTCATTGTGGATGTGTTGCGTGTTTGCTATGTGTATGCATGCGCTCCGTTAAATATTCCAAGAAAAAACAAAAACTACGATAATATGAACCTGTAGATAAATAGTCTGACCAAGGTGTAAAAAAGGCTCTTTTTTATTTTAAGATTATGTCCGCGACTGTTGTTTTTCACTAGGACCAAGATATCAAGCTGCAGCAGGAGAAAGCAGAACTACTACACGATACTGAGAAAAAGGTACCACCATGCTTTCTCACAAACCCGAAGATGCATCAGAATGAACCATTAATCACAGTATCGGTAAATAGTCCATATAGAATATTATTAAGAGGATGAGCTACGTAAAACATGCATCTTCCTCTACAAATGAGGAAAAACAAGCTTGACATTGTTCCAGCTCTTCCATACAATATACACAATATACACTGCTGAGTACTGGTTGAATGTGGTAGCCTAGCTCCCAAATATCTCAACCCAAGTAACGTGAAATTCTGGTCCATTTAAAATGCTCTTTGACTAACAGACCACGGTCAAGTGGAGATAAAAGCTACATGGTCCTGGTAGGTCCCTTTGATATTTCCATGTCCCAGGCTGTAAAGATAAGGCTGTGATTAACAGTCTGAGGTGAGGGTGGACACACTGGGGGGGTTGGTGGCTGGGTAGGAGGAGGTTACAGGCATATGTACAGTTGAAAATCTGAAAATTCAACCCCCCAAAGATTTTAAAGATTTATCAAGGACTGCTTTGGTAGCCTAAAGTGTCCCAACAGGTACTCGTCACTCTCTGCAAATATATTGGTATGGTCAAGGAAGATGGACATTTTTGCAGCAGCAATAAATAAGCCATTGTGTGGTGTAGTCATAGTGTGCGGAATAAACCTACTTTGGGCCTATAAATACCGTTATAAGTCACTTATTATTGGATGGCAAGGTTCCCCGTTAACATAATTGATGTGAATTGAAGGTAAAGCAAGGCTAGTTTATTTATATAGGCCTAGCACAATTCATACACAATGGCAATTCAAAGTGCTTTACAAATGAGCAGAAGTGTTATTGTAGTGTGTATTTATTAAAACAAACAAACTAATAAAATATGTGTAAAATAATGAAAATTATGAGTTGCAAAATTATAAAGGAGATAAATATTCCATTTTAAATTAGAACGGACGAAAACAGTATAACTACTTATTTTGCGCATACATGTTAGCTCTCAATTGTGTGTAAGAGTGATCTTGGGTGTGTTTAAATTCTCTTGTTACCTAAGAACAAATCCCTAATAAGAAAACATTGGTGAATGCCAGAATCTTCATGAAAACTGCGTGAATGGGGTTTAAGAACACATTTGTTCTTAAGAACATTTTGTGAATGAGGCCCATTGATCCCAAGCACACCTCCAAGTCAACCAAAGCTTGCTTGAGATAAAGATCCTGGAACGTCCTGGAGTGGCCTTCTCAGTAGGATTTAAAGAAGGCAGTTGCAGCACGGAAGCCAAACATCACTGAGCTAGAGGCTTTGGCACATGAAGAATGGGCAAAGATTCAGAGAGGTGTAAGAAACTTGTCAGCACTTACCGAAAACGTTTGTTAGAAGTTATAAAAGCTAAAGGATGCCCCACAAAGTACTGAAGCTGGGGGTTGAATAATACTGCACGTGTTAGAATTAGTGGTGGGCCGTTATCGGCGTTAACTTGCTCCGTTAACGTGAGACCCTTATCGAGCGATAAAAAAATTATTGCCGTTAATCTATTCTCAAAGTTGGGTCTATACTACGCAAGCTATAATGACTTTCACCTTGATGTTTTAGCGCGGATGTATACATAGCCCAATTGCACGCCACCGTTTACCAAGCCTGCAGTAATGGATGCCTGATCAAATTATACTTTTCAATATAAGTTTGTGGTTCAACAGGACACAGCCAAGACGCTGCGCTCTTCTAAACTGATCCACACCTTTAGGACCGATTCATTTGAGGATCTGTTAGATTGTGTCCTGTTGAACCACAAATCAAATTTGAATTGCCCTTAGATGTAACCAGCGATATCCTTGCATATGTCCATTGCATTGTCCTGATGCAGAAAAGCTACATCACCTCATCCAAATAAGTATGTTTCCTTGCTCCTTAGAATATTACCCCTCCGACTCCGATTTTTTTTACCTATCTCGCCCTAATACGCCGTCATAGAAGTTTACCTCAGTGAAGTACTTAACAAAATATATTATGTTTTTTTCACTCGCCATTACAAACATTCTCTCGCGCACCCCAGGTGGTCAGTCTGCGCACCACTAGGGATGTGCGCACCCCAGTTTGGGAACCACTGATCTAGATTAATCTGGATTAATTTCAAGATTACAGTGAGATTAATCTAGACCAAAAAAAATATCTATGCCTACCTCTAGTTAAAATAGTTTAACTTAGTTAATTTGAACTTCAAAGTTAAGTCAACTTCTGCTGTCAAAATAACTCAAATATGTATCAAATTTTTTGTTTGTTGTTGTTTTGATATTTTTTGGGTCATTGTCATAATCTTTAATCCACATCACATCCTACAAGGTGTGGGGATGAATATTTCTGATTGGAACTGTAAGTGCCTGTGTCTCTTCTCTGCACGTGTTTATGTGTTTAAGAACAGTGAAGAAAACTGAGGACAGTGATGGGAGCCTAAAGAAGACAGTTGACCTGTTGTATATCGTCTTTGATTGGTCAAAGGGTTAGGGTTGGGGCTAGGGCTAGGGTTGACCCAGGGTTGGGCTCCTGTGTGGGACTTTATACCTCATTTACGCTCAGAACCCCAAACCCATCTTCAAAGCCAACATTGTGTCATAAAGCAGAGACAAATGGACAAGGAGAGAGAGAAGGCAAGAGTGCCTGCTTTATGAGTTGGTGCTGTTTGGCGTCAGTGGGGTCTCGGCAGGTGAAGATTGGGTTATAAGACCTTGAACCCCCAAACACCTGGACCGTCTTCTGCTTCAAAGGCCCTGGATGAAGGGCAGTCATAAAGTGTGTGCGTGTGTTGGGGGTGGTGGGGTGGGGGGTTACAGGGGGCCTGGCACATCTGGGCTCTGGCTGCGGTACACCTGGGGTTGTTCCAATAAGGTGAAGGTGAAGTCCATTTCAGGTTTAGATTTGGTCTAGTTTCAGGAGGCAAAGGACGTTATGTTGACTTTGAGAGACACACAAGTCTACACACCCATGCCCATATTGCGTATGTCTATCTCGTGCCAGAGGGCTTCAGGGAAAAATAGGTCCACGACGATGATGATAAGATAAAGAGTCACCCAGGTGGTGAAGGTCATGGGGCCGAGAGTCTCTCTGAGTGATGTGTTATCTCTCTTTCTTTCCCTCCCTCCCTTCCTCTCTTCTTCCTGGCCCTCCTTCTTTCTCTTCTGCCCTCCTTCATTCTTTCCCTCCCTCCCTCCTTCTCTCTTCTTTCCTACCTCCCTCCTTCTCTTGCTTTCCCTCCCTTCCTCCCTCCTTCCCTTCTCCCCTCACTCTTTCACAGGTGCGTTCCCTCCACATGGAGGCAGAGAAGGAGAGAATGGAAGCCAGGAAAAGGATAGCAAACCTAGAAGAGTCCCTCAGGTATGCCCATAGTTAGATATGTATGCTACCTGATGCTGTGTTCTTACTAGTCCTGAGCCCTCACAGTGACAGTAGAGTTGTGTTACAACTGTTACAGTAATACTGGACCACAAAGCACCCTATGTGTTTCAACAAACACACATTGTAGTATGTGAGGAGCGGTAAGCTGTAAGTTTGTCACATCTGAGAAGTCTTTGAGAAATTAGAATATAGGAATGAATGTAATTGGTAATTGGTGGCCAGTGCCTTTTTCAGCTGTAGAGTTATTGGGTGTCCCAGGCAGGGCTGGGGGATCCTAGCAGACCTACAGAAATGTGCTGGTGCCTGGGAGATATGGAAGCACTTTGTGTGTGTGTGTGTGTGTGTGTGTGTTGTGTGTGTGTTTGTGTGTGTGTGTGTGTGAGTGTGAGAGAGAGAGAGAGGCAGAAGAGAGAGGCAAATATTACAAGCTTCACATTAGGGCATGTTCTCTTAAACTACTAGTGATCACATACCTGGGCTTTTCTTTCATGTTCATTGGAGAGGAAGAGAACAGTTTACTTTAAGGTGGTTTTTCTTCCCCTCTCCATGCCCTTTTCTTTTACTCTGCCCCTCCTACCCCATCCTTCCACCCCCCCGCCATCTATCCCAACAGCGTGATTTTCATCAAACACTGCAGCGGAGTTCAACTACTTAACCACTCAAAAACCTTTCCCCCCTCCCATTGGCCTAGTCTGATTATGTCACCTGGAGCCCTCCCCTACAATGTTATTGGTTACTGCTGGCTAACTTACCGGAGTTGTGTTCCCTCTCCAGTCCACCCAGTCCCAGAGGCATCCCTCACAAACATCTGAGACCCTGCGGCACGAACCACTTTATGAACTTCTGGAATGACACGGCAACCTGATTTATCTTACCACACACACACACACTCTCTCTCTCACACACACACACACACACACACCACTCACACACACACACTTTTCTTCTCTTCAAAACAACAGTTTAGACCCCTCCTCTCTGCTCTCCACCCTTCTTCTGTCTTCCTCCTTCCCCTCTGTACTCTGCACTGGGGCCCAGACCTACAGTACCTTGCCGGCATACATTCCTGGCCAGTAATGAATACCCCACAATACCACAGGACCGGGTCACACACAGATTACAGTCTCTCAGACGCATGTCAAAATGGGTTCCGCGCAATTAAACGCCAAGCTCAGCCCAATCCAAAAGACCTGAACCAAGGCCAACAGCTTTCACACTCTGGTGCCTGTTGAGCCATGTAGGGCTGTAGGGGGTTAGTGAAAATCACTTCTGGTATACAGAGGATGGGGATTTGGCATCTGCTGTTATCCTTATCAGTGGTTAGAGGCATAGAGGTTAGAGGTGTTTTTGACGTATTCTAATATAATATGTTTATCTGGCTTTTAAAATGGATCTGATGTTTCGAGGGTTGAACATTTTCTCAGTCAGCCCTACTTATAATTTGATTGGGGAATAAGTCCCGTTCCTTTTCGGGTGAACTGGCATGCATGGATTTGCCTTTGAAAGTGCGGTATGTACTGTGGAAAATGCTAAATGACATTTAACGACTGTTCTCTTATTGTCTGTCAGTTGGCCCCCCCAGCAAGGATACCGAAAAACAGCAGACTGATCTGTGCATAAATAATCCACCCATCAGTAAAGAGATGCTCGCTCTCTCATTAGAGTTAAATAGGGAGAAATGGCAAGTGTCACATGGATGCTTAGCTAATTAAGCTCTCCGTCTGACACACACACACTCACTTACACATGCTGGTGTGATGTCTGCTACCTGCCAGCTGCCGTGGCAACACTGACAGCCCCTTCAAGGCGATCCAGGAGAACTTCAAAGTCAGTTTGAGATTGCACACATAACGTTTGTGTCTGTGTGTGTGTGTGTGTGTGTGTCCGCACATGTTCGGGCTGATAGGAGAGATGGGAGGATGAGAGATAATATTAAAGTTGTTTAAACTGCTCAGCGGGCCCTCTCTGTGCCATATGCTGTCTGTGTGACTATAGACTGGTGAGACATCTTTGAAGCCTGAGAACGATTGTGAGTACAGGGGGTGTCTTTCCGGTGTCTACAATGTTTGGAATCAGCTTGATCAGCATTTTACAGTCCAATAATTATTTTGTGTGGGTGCATATGTGACCATTTGTGTTTTGGAATATGGATATTTACACCCTTTCTGAGCGTCAGATTTGTATTTGTGCTAAGTTTGAGGGGACATGCTGAGGGTAGGTGAACTGTGAGGTACACTTGTATTTTCTCCATCCAGTCTGTCTTTGCGAAGAGAAAAGATCTCCCTACACCGCTATGCAAATTAGCAATGCATCATCTGCTTGATATCCACGTCCACGTTACTATAGCAACGACATAAAGAACCACAAAGCCGTCGGAGAAGGCTTCTCTTCCCTCTTTCATCCCTAGTGCCTCAGATCATCAGAGAACGTTAGAATAGAGATGGCGAGATGCGAGAGGGAGAGGAGGAGAGAAAGAACCAAAGGGCTAGCTTATCTGCCGAGCTGGCCTGACTTCGCGGCAATGACCTCCAAATTACAATTTAACACCAGCAGATATTAACTCTGTGGGTAATGAAAGAAAACAAGTAAAGATGTCATGAAGAACGCCAAGACACCCCCACCCTCCCTGCACATAGTTGTGTTTTCTTCTGGATTTGGGAATCTGGAATCTCTTCCCACCCCAGCCCCTCCACATCCCTCTCACTCGCCTCCCAGTTTATGTAAAGCAGGTGGGTTTTCAGGTGTGCTGTAGAAGCCGTGGGGTGGTAGAGGAACTAGGAGTGCTGACCAGGGATGGAAGAACAGGACCTAGTGGTGATGGAGGTACAGTATGGATCTAAGAGAACACAGAGGCCTTCAGGAGACAATAGGAGAGGTGCCCTTGGTGCCCACATGCAAATATCTGTTTTGAAAGGGGTTAGGTACCAACTTAATACTATAGACCTGACCAGGTCTGAATTGCAAGGGGCTTTTAGTCCCCAACTAATTAGATCCCTTTGTCTCACACCTTCAGTCTTCGGTCAGAAATCAAATATCTGACCACTAGAGCAGCTATAGCTGTTTTTGAATTGGGCATATTCGCATATGCATTTTTCAAGTCTCAGAGCTTGCTTTTACCTCTCCCCCCCTCTCTCTCCCTATATCTCTGTTTTTTCTCGCTCTCTGGGGAGAGGGATAAAAAAGCAGTTTCATGCCGTTGAGTATTTCAGTTTTGCATTTGCTCTCTTTTTATGTGTTCTCCCTTTTTCCGGGGCCTCTTTGATGTGATGGATTCGTTATAATTTTCTTGGGATGAGCTCACAGACGTGCACGTGCACACACACACACACAAACAGACACTGGCTTTTCTTCTGGAACAGTGAGCATTCCACTCAGATGCAGCACATTCTGTTTCTATGTTGAATGACTTATCGACACACAAGATAACTTATACAGCTATGGAATGGTCTGTTTATGTGCTTGTGCGCGCGTGTGTGTGTGTCCGTGCGTACTTGTGTGTGTTTGCTCGGTACCAAGCGTCATGTGGTTTCTGAGGTCTGAAAAAACTTGATCCCCGGACCTCCTGTCTAGCATGTGGTGAGGCTGGAAGCTCCCTCCCCCTCTTCTGAAGACACTCGCTCTCTTCCTCTCCTCCACTCTCCCCCCCTCTTAGCAGCCCTCTAAGATGGAGGGATGAGAGAATTTCCTCTTTGGCTAAGGGCACATCTCTAATTTGAGTCTCAGCTCCTTCCACTTCTCTGACCAAAAGCCATTTAAAGACACTGGGCCGCCTAAGAGCTGCCCTTTCTTATTTTTTCTTATTTTCTACTCCTCCCTCTCCACCAGGCTTCCTTCAATCTTTTTCTTGTCTGCCCTCTCATCTCACCCCGTAAGTCTGTGATTGATGGTGACAGACTGTCTGCAGCTTTTTTATTTGTTCATACACACACACACACACGTTTGAAAAGTCAAGTTTCTTCTGGTTCATTCTTGTGCTTCTAGTAGGACAATATCACTCAACATGGACCTCTACAGTCTACACACTAAGACCAAATCCTTCCTTTTAGTAATGTAAGTGACGAAGTGTGAGGTACTGTAAGGGTCATCTCACATCTCTAAAACACACTGGTTCGCCATGCACTGAACTTTTCTCCTTGGTTGTTTTTGGAAGCCATTGACCCGGCTTCTTCTAAAGCATCTCTCTTCCCCTTTCTCTAATCTCTCTCTCTCCAACTTTTCTCTGTCTTCTTTTCGCGCAGGTTTGCTCCACATCTTTGTGAGTCTGTCTTGGCCCTGAGGCCAGTAATGTTTTAAGACTGATTCATAATTTAAAAGTACACAACATTTTGGGGAGGAGAAAAAAGATTTCCATCTTTTGATGTCCGACATGAGAGACCAAAATGACAAAGAGAACAAGCGTTACGAAGAGAAACGAATGTCCTCACATTCTTTTTGAGCCTGTCCTTTTTCCTCCGCTTCCTGCTGTTCCTGATGTTGTTTTCAATTGCTGGTTGGTGGAGCATGAAATGAGGAAGCATAGAGAAAAAAGGATGGTCTAGTTTTCCTCTTTCTGTTGTTCTCTGTATCGTTTTCTTCTAAATACATATTTACAGCATCTTAACGAAGACAAAACACCTTTAGATTTCAAGGAGAGTCTTGGTTGTGTGTCTGCCATGCTTTTATGGCGTTGTCACCGTACCATGTCCTGATTTATAAACTATGAAATTTAGAACTCTTTATAGCCATACACACACGCATGCAAACACCTTATGCCTCATGGAGTGTGTGTTCTTCTTGGAGCATTAGCAACAAACCACTCTAGATGAGACTGTGCCCTGTAGATTTCAAATGAATTAGAATATGTGCTTGTTTACATTTACATTTGTTTAGACAATTATCTTTACTACTTACAGATGACACAAACACTTCACACACACACTCATGCATGCTATCATCCATCCATCCACCCACCCACACAAACACACATACATTTGTCCATGTCTTGACCTCTGTGCCCTCCTAGCTTTCAAAGTTTGAAATCATATGTTTAGTTGCAGTATTTATTCCATTATAATTGGCTTATTGTTGTTTGCCCTCTGGGTAAAATGAATCCTCCTCCCTTGTTTTGGTCTATTGGGAGTAATTACACACACAAGGATGCACATTTATGCACACACGCACACAGTACACATGATCATCCAGAGTATTAGAGGAGGTGGGAAAATACTTGTCAGTCGGGAGTTACAGTTCATGTGTACACTTAAACGATGCATCGTCACATGAATCTAACTAGAATGGGCAGGAATTTATGTGTGTGTGTGTGCTTGTTTGTCTGTAGTTCAATATATGTCGAGAACCGGACACAGGCATATTGCTCAGGACCCAAGCACACAATGCTTGTCCTGTCTCTCTCCCTCTCTAAAACGCAGGTTCTCTCTCTCTCTCCCCCTCTATCTCTCTCACACTCTCACTCAACTCACAAGTGCACCCTGCTCCTGCTAACAGCAGCCTTGTCTGCCAGCTGCCTTGTCAGCTCTGTAGTGTGATCCTGAACTAAAGACCTGCTCTGCCGTGACAGCCCCGCACACCGGTACCTCCCAACGTAGTTGTCAAGCCTTCAGCTATCCCCCCTGCTCACTAAATCTGCTGGATCCAGCCACACTTCTCTGGAGGGAACACCCATTGGCTAGGATTAAAATATGAAGGAGACACATCCATCGATTACCCATGAGCCGTTGCATATTTTGCGGAAGTACATTTCTCATGGATACTGATGTGGGGCCAGTATTTGTCTAACTGAATGCATTGTGGTGGAAGGCAAGATTTGCTAAATGTGGCCTTTAAGTGGATTTTTGTCTGCATATTTGGTTAATTCATTATGTGGAATTTCTCTGGCAAAAAAATAACGAATTGTGTAAAAAGTTGGTTTGGGATATATTTTTGTTTGCACGGTGCATGTAATGTGCTAGCTAGGTTGCTAGATATATTTTTGATGCCTGACTGCTGTGTAAGACAATACACCTAGGTAAAATGTTGACACTATACAGTATAGTTTGTTTGTTGTGCCGGTGTGGTCATTGGTTCTTTGGTTGTAAGTTTTACCTGTCTGTATGTCGATTATTATGTTCAGGAGTGTTAATGTGTGTGTGTGTTTTTTCAGGGAGACGGAGGAGCAGCTGGAGAGAGTGAGGGACAGTCAGAGACAGCAGGCCCAGCAGGCTGAGAGTGCTCTGGAGCTGTTGAAGAAACAAGTCGAGCTCAGCTCTGAGAAAGGCCTATGCTGACATGAAACTGCAGGTTAGTTACAAACACAAAGTACGGTACACACACAAAGTACGATCCTATCCCCCCTCGGCCCCTCCTAATCAAGTAGAGAATCGGGTGTAAAAACCCACATTTAGGATAAGTCAAGAAAGCAGGATCCTGGAATTTGATCGAGTGCGAATATAGTTTTATTTTCTTCACTGTGGTTAAAAAAACGGCGCTCAGTGAAATTAGTTGGCCGACAACCGCCCCTTTTCACCAGAGCTTGTCACATATAGCGTATAGCACGCTATACACAATGGTAGCATGTGCACAATGGTAGCACAAACACAATGCTAGCAGACACACAACGTTAGCAGACACACAATTCTACAGTGGCTCATGCACTGTGCTAGCACTTACACAATGCCAGCACACATGCACGTTGGATCAGACATACAAATGCACATTCAGAACATAGTCTATGCTCACTTGCGCATCCTTTCATAGACATATGGTGCACATATATCCTTCTCCCCATCTTTCACCAACCACAGAGACAGAATGACAAACAGCACTCAAACCAAGACAATACAGATGACTGCAGGCTGTGTTGTGCACATACACACACAGATTCCCCGTTGCTGAGGACACAGCCTGGCCACAGATGCACACAGGCGCCACGCTGGCGACACTCTTGATTCCTCTGTCTCGTTCTTTCCTTCTCTCTCTCTCTCTCTCTCTCTCTTACTTTCTTTAAGACAGACGACCTACCTTGCCCTCCCTACCTCTCTCTGTGCTCTCGCAATTTCTTTTGAATAATGTCCCTGACTGCATGAAACGTTGCCTTATCAATTATCTCTCACACACAAACGCAACAATGCTGTTTTTGCTGTTGTGCATTTCAACCCGTCCAAATAAAAACGAAATAACTAGAAGCCCTCATCCTGTGATCAGTAAGTAGCTGAACTTTAGATTAGTTCTGTTCTAAAATATTCGACCCACAGTTCAGCGTTAGTGGGCGTGATAGATCCAGGAGGGGAGGGGGGATGGGGGTACAAAACAGCCACACCGTGCGGTAATTGGTTGCTTTGCTGGTCCTTGTTTGACATTTGGCAGAGTGTGGGCAGATGCTTATTGGGAGATTTCAAATCAATAGAGACTTGGCTGTAAACTCAGTCTGTGTGGTTGCGCTGGTGATTTCTGTCAGGCTTTTGTGAAATACTTTTGGGCATAGACATTATTCTGAGTGGGTGCTTGTATGTGGGCTTTATTGACGGCACATCAAGGTTTGTACATTTCAGAAGTGGGTGGATGTGATACAGTAATTAGCTCATACCAGTATGTGTCGATCCAGTAATTATTGGCATGCTGGGGGCTGGAATATGGATAGGGTTGGGTGTCTGCAAGTGTGTGGACAGAGGCTTGCATGCAAATTATATGTGGTTGATCCAGCTCTCCAGTAATGTTCTCTTCCTCTTCCCCCTTCAGTTCTACCTTGTGTCCTTCCATCTCCTCCCCCACCTCCCTCTCTTCCTCCTCTCCATCTGCCCAGCAAGCCCCTGGATGCCCATTCTTCAATCTTCCTTTATCCTCAGCCCACATCAAAGCTGTGGTTGAGAGGCACCAGATTCACCTCCATCCTCATCCCCTCTCTCTTTTTCTCACAAACCTCCATATTTCTGTTGATCTCGCGATCTCCCTTTAATGTTGTTTAGAACATCAAAAGGATCTCCATGTTTCTTTGTTTCTTCTTTTTTTCTCTGTCACTATCTCTAACTTTCTCCATCACTCTATTACTGTCCCTCTGTTTCTCTCCCTCTCTCTCTTTCTCTCTGTGATGGAGTTGTATCATAAATGGATTAGGCCCATGTGCTAGGAGCAGATGTGCGCTGTTGGACCGCATTTAAAGGAGTGTGTCTGCCCTATTTTGGGTGAGACTCCCAAATCTAAACACACCATGTGGAATCGAATCGCAAGTCACACAGTTAGTTCAAAGGATGCTTTTGAGCGTATTAAGGGGATTAATCAAAACATGTTTCACATTTCCAAACCATTACCAGGAGAGAACAGCATAGCCTGAGTACATGACCATTTTCGGTAAATGACATTTGCAAACCGTTGTAGTTGCTGTTGTTGCTGGTTATTACAACCTGCTGCGCTTGACTAATAGTTCACTTAGTAAGAGTCAGTTATTTTGTATACCTGTTGTCTCTTCCTATAAACATTAAACCATACATAAGCTGATCAACTCTCAAGACTCAGATGCAATAGTAGGATGTGGTACAGAAGTGCTAAACCTGTGTTAGTCTTGATTGCTATAATCTTTGACTTATTCTTTCAGTGTGAATGTTTATTACAGGCCGTAAATCTTAAGTCCTAATAAATCTTAAGTCTTAGTAAATGTTAACATTCAGAGCTGCTCTTGGTTAAGTGCCATATCCATCTCTGTTTATAGATGGAGAAGGTGGAGGAGGACCTGAGTCGCTCCAAATCTCTAAGGGAAGAACAAGCCAAGGAGTTCTCCCATCAACTGGAGGAAATTAAACAGAGATATGAACGTCAGGTTAGTGTGTGTGTGTCCTGACACTCAAATCATCCTATTTTTGCAACACTACTAAATGATTTGAATGTTTCAGACATTTTTAGATTCCATTGAAAATTGTATTTCTCTATATCTGTATCGGCATACTACCTGGTCTACCTCATACTGAAAGACATGGTTTCAATTCAATAGATTGGTGTCTTAACATAATCAAAAATATCCAATTGAAAACCTTGTGTGACGTATATCCTCTCCATATCAGGACTCTGATTAGGAATTTAGAAACCATTTCCTTCTTACTGCAACTTACCTTGCTAATAGAAAATCAGCTTTTATACACATCTAAATGTAATCAACCCATTGGAATGCCCATTATCTGATGAAAGTGATCTGATTGTGAGAATTCTTGGCAAGACTGAAGAACTAAAATGTCCTTCAGCGTTTAAAAATGCGACTCAGGTACCGTGAAGAATATCTTACGGAGGTTATCATTCCATGCACCAATTACAAATGAAAATGGAAAATACATTTTTGAATTGAATTGAAGCACTTTCACAAAGATACACCATTGATATGCAATTGATTTTCACAAAGAAATCAATCACTGTTGATTTGCTTTCAATTAACTAGAAATAGATAACTGTCCATTCCCCTTCTGTCCAATCAGGTGATCAGAATAGTTGGGTTGGGTTTATGCTGTCATGGCTGAAACTGTGAAAACAGATCAGACCGTAGCCCATAATAAGTGTATAATCTGGATTGTCGTTCTGTGTCGAAGACAAGATTGATTTTAAGACCTCCATTAAAAACGGCAACTGCTTTCCAAACACGTGACTAACAACCTTCAAACCCTCATTCCCTAGACGTTGATGGACTTACAGTGCATGCCAATTGCTGAAGGTAGTTCTGAGAACTGGATATGAGCACAAAGTGTATGCTGGTGAAAAGCATAATGAAATGGTCGATTTTGTCCTGGGAGCGATATTCAGTGATATACCGAGCTGTGTCCTGATAATTGCTGCTCTTTATGGGTAAAAGTGGTTTCTGAATAGAATATCACAGTATGTCTATATCTTTTTAATCCCTGAAAATCACTTTAAAATGTCGACACATAAAGATATGAAGAACTATCGGACATTGGAAGGTTTTCTTGCAGGTTAGTTGAGTGACAAGAATCAACTCGACTGTAACATTGCTAAATGTGGTCTGGATGTACTCAAAGATGGTTCTCATTCCGATGCAGGGCTTTAGTTTGTGACTTAATCAATGTTGTCTGCTCATTGTCTCGTTTAAAGATTTTGACTCGGAAAACAGTACAGCTGGGAAAAATATTCTAAGGACGCTGGTAAACTCCCACAATAGAATGACAACAATGAACCAATTGACAGTTGAAACAGGCTGTGAAGGTTTTGCGTCAAGCACTTAGCAGTCTTTGTCTCAGTGATAAAACATGAAGAAAATTGCTGTTTATCTGTCCTGTTGTAACGTGACGTGGGTTTTAGAGATAAAGAGACTACTTGTGTGTGTGTGTGTGTGCTTGAGTGTCTGAAAGTGTGTGTGTGTGTGTGGTGTGGGGGGGGGTCGACGGGTGTGTGTCAGAGATTGGTTTCTCTGGGCCTGGGGGTCAAGTTTGTCCATTCAGCCAGTCACAAAGCAGCATTCCACAGGGGTTGGCTTCAGAGAGACTTTTAAAGAGGGTCTGTGTGTGGACTCGCTGTTTCCCCCGGACCCTCCAGACTGCTAGGACATCACACCGGCGCCTCAAAGCACTTCTCCTTGACATTGAACTGACGTAGGAGAGTCGTAAGACTGCCGTTGACCAGGTCATGACCCCGCACCCCCGAGGAAGCCCTAATCCAGCTCACTCCTTAGATGTAAGGAAACAGCATCACAAATAGTTTTAACGCACACAGACACACGCACACAGACACACGCACTGACACACAAACATGCGCACATACACGCACAAGTCCTGTGTATTTGTGTCCCATTGTGAGAAATAGAAGTTCCCTCCCTTCCTCCTCACCCTCCTCCCCTGCTGTGACAAGATAGGGGTCATCCCCCCTCTCTTCTCCTACCCCTTCCCTTTCTCTTTCCCCTTTATTCAGCATCCATGCATCCCCCCTTCACTGTAACGACACACCGACACACACAGAGTGACAGGAACCATGCTGTGCTGTGTAGTAACTGTCAGTAAGTGTATAACCCTAAACCCTCCTCCACCACTGTGGCCGGGCCTTTTAAGACAGCCAGTACCCATCCTCCTCCTGTTGTCGGATGTTTGTGATTGTGAAACATACTTATTCTGATTTGATGATGTTGCCAGTGGGCTTACTGTAGTGAATTACTGTAGACCACACGTGTTGCTGCACATCTTAGCATGCTCTCTTGATGAAAATAGTTTCTGTTTGTAGTTCAAATGAAGAGATAATTAGAATGTACTATATATTTGTTCATCCTTCACTGAAGGAGAACAGTCTTGTTTAGCTAACGCTAGTGTCTATTGTGACCGGCTCTCTGTCTTTTGGCGAGGGAATCCGGCTTCCTGCTATTCATCACCTGCTCTGAATAGCATAGATGTCGGCTACAGCTAGGACTGGAGCTGGGACTAGATGTATGACTGGGGCTAGATGTTGTAGGGCTGGATCTGGGACTGGAGCTATGGCTGAGGAAGGCTGAAGTTGAGGCTCGGATTGGAGCTAGAACTAGGGCTGGGGCTAGATGCTGTAGGGCTGGAGCTATGACTATGGAAGGCTGAAGTTGAGGCTGGGATCGGAGCTGGGGCTTTATAGTGGCCCACTCTGTCTGTCTCTGGAAGCCCAGGTAGGGTGCCATCCAGCACAATGTGGGCAGGGATTAGCTTCAAAGCCATAAGGGGAATCGGGGCCTCGGCTGGCCATTCAGGGCCCGCCAGGGAGACTCGGCGGGACAGGGATGGGGGTCACTGGTCTGCTCTGCATGGGGGAGTGGGAACGAAGCCTGGGAAAAACAGGTCGCTTTAGGCTTGTGCTACGCCACCAAGGCTCACCTCACAGCAGGTGACTCGTCTCAGATCCCCAGAGTGAGGCTAGCTAGGCTTTACACCCTTACAGCCAGTGTGTGTATGCATGCCCCAAATGCAGAAATAGCTTGGCTTCAGTTGACAGACTGATTATTCTTTTAAAGATGTCTTTTGGGGATTTTTTTTCCTTCATTGTTTTGATTGTAATTCCACCAAGCAGTGCCATTTATTGGATAGCATTCCTGTCATTTAGCTTGTCACAAAAAAATGCTAATGTTTTCATTATCAATAGAGAGCTAGAGGTAATGATAATCGCTGAAAAACAGATCGACCTCCCGTTGAGTTAAATCCCAACAGTGTCAGATTGCACTGGTATGATTTTCTGAATTATTTAAAAATTGTGCAAATAATCCTCAGATTTGAATATTTTTCATCAGTTTGACTACAACGATAGGAAGACAGGTAGAATGCTTCTTTGTCAAATCTTAGAAGATTTTACCTCAACTTCTCTCCAAACTTTCAGCTCTTTTCCCGTCTATATTCTTTTTGGGTGTTGTTGTATAAGGATCACAGGCTTCGCCCTAAGCCGATTTTCCCATGCTGTCAGGCGCATAGCATGGGGCGAGGGTTTGCCTCCATAAACCAGATGGCTAACCCCCTTTTAGCCTACGTAGATGGTCCAAGCTTGCTGCTCTTTCAAATGCCGGCCCGCAGAGGGGTGAGAGGAACTGATATGTAGAGAAGAAGGAAGCAACGTAAAGAGATGTGGGCCGGAATAGAAGATTAGCACAAAGGGTGGGGGTGAAAACAGCGTGAGGTAAAAAAGGATCACGTGGCGCTCTGTCGTCCTGTCACATTGCGAGGCAACAGCCCAAACTTTTGTTAAAGAGAAACAATTCTGCTGCCCCGCCCGCCTGTCCCGTTGAGGCGTGCGGGCGCTGTGGTGGACAGGATGTGAGGGGGTGGATGGAAGGATGGATGGACAAGTTGTCATGACAACGTCTGGTTCTGGGCGTGCGTTGGCTGATGATGGGGGTCTCTCCTGTACCGCTTGTCCAATCAGATGTGCGAGCAGCGCGTGCAGCAGGAGCAGGAGAGGACCCGGCTGCAACAGCAGCACAGCGCTGAGAAGGACAGCCTGGTCCAGGAGCGCCAGCGGGAGGTGGGCAGCCTGGAGAGGCAGGCAAGGGCCACCCTGCTCCAGCACCAGCAACACACCCAGGAGTGGAGGCAACGCGATGCCCAGGTAGGGGGTCTCCTCTGATCCGCACACACTAATCGCACGCACACCGCTCACACAGAGATCCCACGGACACCATTTTGTTTGGTTCCGTAGAGTAAACATATCTCTGAGTTTTTCTCCGGGATATGTAAATAAAGAAAAAAGAGGATAAAAACGCTGTTGGGAAATAGTTTTGTACCTGCCGGGAGGTGGAGATTGTGCCGTGTGTGTTTTCTCGCAGGCAGGTGTTATTTAGGGGTGCAGGTTAGGGTTTGAGATTTTTTTTTAAAGATTTCAATGTTATTTTTGCAAAACTGTTTTGGAAAGCGGAAGAATGATAGGAAAAAGTTAAAACACCTGGTGTTATATCACCATGCGCTAACTTGTAATGTAATTCTGTGTTTTTCCCTGTTCGCGGCGGGGTTTTGCCACGCAAGTAAAAAAATACTTAAAACACAGAAACCGCAGGTAGCCAGATGAAGGAGAAGAAATATCTTGCCACTGCTCCGGCCTTTTGATTCCTAAACCCTGGGCTGTATTTTTCTTTTCTGTTCCCATCCCTTGGCCCAAGCTTCGTTTGTGTCTGCCGTGTCGGCCGCGGCAGCGCTGAGCGCCCCGTAGCCCCACGAAAGGGCGGCTTTGCCCGGCATTCTTCCCTCCCTGCAGGTAGCCTTTCCCCTCCCGTGAAACGCAAGTCGTCCTCTCATTACAGCTCTATCTACCGCAAAGAGGATATGACACATGGATGACACTGATGGGAGTCCCCAGCCATAACACCATTCAAGCATCCAATGAGTTGTCCAACGGCTGGTTGGTCTGCAGCCCCAGCCTCACACCCCTCTTCCTATCTTCCCTCCAGCCTGGGCTTGCATGGAGCTCTGTGGGAAGCCATTTGCCAGAGTAACCCCCGACCGCGATGTTTTTGACTTCTCAAGCTCCCTGATGAAATGGAGGTTGTCAGCATGGAGAGGCTTGTTCATTGGCTCTTGGCTGGAGACGGGGGTCCAGCAGGGCAGATGCTGCAATTCTTTGGACATTTTTGGGAGAGGAACCGTGCGGGACTCCTGGCCTAGGTGGGCACAGATGGTGCTGGGGATGCAACTGTGCAAGAATACACTATTTACGTGGACATTACGGAGAACCAGCTTCTGTTGTGTCCTTATGTATTCACTATCATCTCAAGCAGTTATAGTGCTATTGTTCAGTTATTTGGAAACATTTCTCGCCTTTGAGTGTTTTGCATTTTCTAAATTAGATACACCACCATTCTAATTTGTATTGCTATTGAATATGGCAAAAACTATTCTTTAATTAACAATCAAGCTATCAAATAGATATGAGAAAAGGTTTGTATTGTTTTATTTGATCAGGTCTGAGCTCTGAATGGCCTCCAGTGGGCTTCAGTGTGAAGGAGCACCATGATGCTCACATTTTTCACACGCAGGCACTCTGGACCAGGAAGAGAAACGTCCATGCCATGTTAGTTGGCTTCTCTTGTCTACAACAACTCAATTATGGGACCATCAAGCCTTAATGGATTCCATAACCTTCCACCCACATACAAAATATGGAATGTAAAGGTTACAGGGGAATTTTTGTATTTGACCCTTTTGCACGTTTTGAGAGTTGTCAATCACAGAGACTCGGAGACCAGCCAGCTTGTGTGATTTTGGGCTTAATTTTGTATTGGAGATGCGTCAGATAAGACCTTTTGGCTGATGACAGCCTGTGTCACTCATGTCTAAATGATGAGGCACTTGTCGAACGGCAGACCTTGGAAGGAAAACAAACTGACTCCGATGTTGGATCTGCTATTCCTCACGTTCTGTCATATGCCAGGCCAATGTCAAATATGCAGGAGGCAAGGCGGAGTGTTTCCAGGTTTTTTCACTGAGGCCAGGGAAAGATGTCAAACGTAGTTGGAGTCTTAGAGGACTTTAAATGGATGCAAAGCACTAACGGCATATATGTATTAAAGATGAGCTTTTTCTATATCAAGTATCAAGTCACTTATTATTGAACAGTTTTGCATCACCAAAGCTGTTAGTGGTATGAAAACTCTGTATTGGTCCTGCAAACAGAAACAAACCAGAAAGATTAAGAAGGATAGAGTAAAAATCTGAGTGTTTTAATGATGTGCCCAACAATCACGAATGGCTCAACAAAGAAAATGATCCACTACATTTACAGCTCACATCAAATTCCTCTCTCTCTCTTATTGTGCTAGACAGACAATCAGAGCTGTTGAAAAGGGGACAGTCATGGATGTCTGTGCCATAGATTAGATTCAGCCCTTCTCTCCGTCTGCTCTCTTCCTTAGAAGGATGGGGCTTCTTCCCTCCCTCTCTCTCGGGTTGTGGAAGGCTGTCGAAGGAGAGAGCGGATGCCAGTCACACGTTCTGAGGATGAGTAATGGGAGGCTATCTCCTTCATGTGGCAGGGGATGCTAATAAATAGCATTCCTGGCCCTTCCCTTATGTTTGGGGAGGAAGGCCAGTGAGGCGTGACACTGTTGTAGGGTGGAGGAACACAGCAGAGCAACACAGGGCTTCTCTGTCTTCATCTCACCAGGGTCTGTTGTTGTCCAGAAGCCTCTGTTCTTGCCCAACTGTGTAACTAGGCCTTAATGAGGACTTGGAACACATCTGTGGGTCATAGACTCTCATTGTCAATTGACAATTCACGTTCGTCAAGGCGGTTGAATGAAGATTTGGCAACATGGGTGCAAGATGTAATATGACTAATACAGGGATTAATATTAATCCCCTTGCTGTGTTAGGCCTGTTCAGCAGTTGGCCAAGAATCTACTAAGGGATTTAACGTCAGAATCCTTTGCCTTTGGGACCAGAACGAGATTGTTTTTTCCCTCCAAACAAAACATTGAACCCCCCCTTTTTATTTTTGATTCCTGGTTCCCATTCCTTTTTGAAGATGAAAGCATCATTAAGAAGAAAAAACAGACTAGTTGGCTATCCCCCAGAGACGACACTGCAGCAAATGGCTTTGCTTGCAGTTAGCCCTGTGTTGGCTTGTTACATGATCACCAACAACCCAAGAGGTTGGATCAGTTCCCCACGGAGCCTCCCCCTCTAGCACAGCATGTGTTGTGGTGTGGTAGCCACCATGTTGCAAGCATACGAAACACTCAAGATTAGATTGAAACATCCATTTGGTGAGGAACCTTTCCAGCTCGTCCTAGTTCTACGTTGTGTCGTCAATCTCAAGAAGCTTTTATGAGGAAGCCCTGAGATGTGGAAAGAATGGATTCACTTGATGTGATGTGTCACAGTGCTGTGGTTTCTCATGCATTTAGAGAATATTCAAGCTTTTATTTTCTTCATTTTTTGTGTTTTAGAAGAAGAAACATATATAGGAAAAAAACGATAACCAACATTACAAATTAATTTGGGCCTCTTTGTCACCAACAACAAGAGAGACATTTGATTGTCTTGTTGAATTGTCAAGTCATTCTTTTCAGTTCTTTCCATAGTTACTCCAAACCAAATTTCTACGTCTAATCATTTTGTATTAAAACATGCCCTGACAAATGCTGTCTTCTCTGAGAAACACAAGCACCATCTGGACTTCAAACAGCATGGGAGAGGGTCCTGGACTCTCTGGGATACTTCCCCCAACGTTGTGACGGGCTGAATAATGATGCTGTCAAACTTCCAAAGATCTTTATTCCCAAGTACATGATTAACGCAGGGAAAGTGAAGACAGAGATGACAGTCTCAGTGACAGCTGGACACAAACACGTCATCTGTCTACGCTCTCTGTGTATTGTTATTTGCTGATTGACAGGTCCCCAAGATCAGGCTAATCTTATTTCAGACAAGCGATCATTGAAAGACGCTAAAACAGGGACATTGGCGTGTCTCCCTCTGCTTGTGTGTGCACGATTACTATATGTGGATTTGATCCTGCCTTTCTTCAATAGCGTTTGAGGATCTGAAGTCGGCGTGGCTAATTTGAAGTCAGGGTGGAGGATATAATGTTCATGTGCTTTCAGGCTGGCACATGGAGAGATCTATGACCACTATGTCTCTTTGTTGTTTCAGTATCATGGTGTGCCAGAGCTGCCAGGCGGTAAGATGTGTGCGTACCATCACGATTTAGATGTGAATGGAAATAGCAGTAAATAAATTCCGCTTTTGTTTTGCTGTGGTAACAGCTAAAGCTGCTGGATGGAGAATTATTTTGTATCAAGTTTACAATTGGGTTTTCTTCTCCCTGTCTCCTCATCTCTCTCTGCCCTCGATCTGTGATAGATTAAACATTTAGTTAACGCTTAATCTTATAGTTAAATTAGTTATGTTTGGACTGAGGTTGCACATACCTGTCATGTATTAAACACCTTTACAATTTGAATGACCCCCTTCTGTCTGGCTCTTTTAGTCCCTGTCCAAATGGCTCATGGTGGGGAGATCACTCAGGATGTTATTAACAGAATCAGACGGAGCCCTATTTAGTTGAAGAGGGAATTATACACTAAAGGTTCTTCTGAGCTGAGATATAATGCCTGTCCCTTGAAGTCATGGAGACCAACATGCATGGCACACACTGTTTGAGTGTGTGTGTGTGTGTGTGCGCGCGTGTCCATCTGGTGTTGCCCGAGTCTGACATGTTTGTGTGTGGTTGTGAAATGTAGAGTGTGTGCTTGTGTGTGCGTATATCAGTTTGTGTGTGAGACACACGACCACACAACATCTGTATGTTTTTTGTGACGCTTCTTTGAAGTCTGTGATTTTCCCTAGTGCCCGCAAAAAGATTTATACTATTTCAGACTCTTTCTGTCTGATTGCCATGTGACTCTAACGAGAGTCTGGGCTGGGATGTCTTGAGTGTCTGTGGAGGGGAAGCAGGGTCAAAAGAGGACATTATAGGCCACTCTTGACCCTCTTAACTTTGTTCATGGGGACAGTTCGTTGTAATTTAACTATATTTGTACCTCGGAAACACTTTCAGTCAAAGTTTCTTCTAATCATTACTGTTGTTGGAATGGCATATTGTATTGTTTTCTCAGATTGTGTTCATGTGTACATAGCACATAACTGGTGAGACACTATATACACACAATATTTGGAATGTTTTGAGAATTTAGAATGACATTTCTACCCACTCCAGCTAACTTTCTTAGCCCAGTAAGAACATTCCCTTAATGGTTCTTTAAAATGGGTGTTCTTTGGTCATTAGCATTCCTGCTATGTAATGTGGCTGTTCCCTGGCAGTGAAATCAAAGAGCTCTTCTGGGCAAAGTCAAGGCTGAGGAGTTCAAAGAAAACAGAGGTCAAGGGAAGGGGTCGGTCCATCTCTACAGCCCCCACTCTCTCACACACACACACACACACACACACCACACACCACACACACACACACTCTCAGAAACAGTCTTGCTCCCATATAGTGCATATATGTGTCTTTTCTCTCTCTGCTGCCCCCTCACTTTCTCACACACACACACACTGTCCCTTTCTCTCTCCTTGCAGCCCCCACACTCTCTCACTCACAGAAAGTTCATTACATTGACATTTATTCATTTAGCAGACACTCTTATCCAGAGCGACTTACAGTAAGTACAGGGACATTCCCCCAAGGCAAGTAGGGTGAAGTTCCTTGCCCAAGGACACAATGTCATTGCACTGCCGGGAATCAAACTGGCAACCTTCTGATTAATAGCCCGATTCCTTAACCGCTCAGCCATCTGACTCCCTAAGAACAACCACACAAACTCACACAGTACACAGAAACAAGTCACATCCAAATGCAAAGACTTTTCAAAGCTGCAGTACTTTTAAGACTTCCTTATTCAGCCACATACTTCTCTTCTAATTTCCATACTATCCCTCCAACTCTCCATCCCTTTCTTCTGCTCTCTCTGTTTCTTCTCCTCCATCTGTCTTCCAGGGAAATATGACACTGCAGCACTGCCTGCTTTCCTCCTGAGGGAGTGATCTTTGATTTGCGCTAATTTCTCTCATTAAATGTGCCCGACTGACCTTAGTGGAATTCCCCGTCTTTGATGTGGGCTTGCTTGCCTGCCTGCCTACCGGCCGGCCTGCCTGACTAACTGTGCTAGGCTGGACAAACTGACTCGGCTAGGCTGGGCTGACTGACTGGGCTTGGCCGGACTGACTGACTATGCTACGCTGGGCTGACAGGGCTGGGTAAGCTTAATTAGGATGGGACAGCTGCTGTTACAGGGTGTTCCCCTTTCCTCTGCCCGAGTGTCTTCTGTCCCGGTCTGAACAGGACTTCCCCTCAGACCATTCCTGGACGTCCCTCAGAAGCAATTGCTGAAAGTAAAGGTTTTAGTGTTGGAGATGATCTTGAGCCTCAGTCTGGAGCGAGAGACCCATGGAGGAACACATCCATGATCGCATACACTTGTGTACAGTACTACTTATGCACAAACATGCACACCGTGTTCCTCACCGTCCTCTTTCTTCCTGTCTTCTCTCCTCCCTCCCTCCCACCGTCAGACCATCTCGGAGCTGGAGGCTCAGGTGTCGGCCCTGCGTGAAGAGCTGCAGCAGGCCCACGCCCAGAGGAAGCAGCAGCTGCTGGAGCTGGGCCTGCTGAGGGAGGAGGAGCGCCAACGCTCGGCCCAAGACCAGGAGGCCTCGATGGGCAGGCTGCGGGCAGAGATGGAGCGCCTCCGCCTGGACCTGGAGAGGAGCCACCAGGCTGAGAGGGAGCTGGCCCAGGAGAAGGTGAGTGGGGTGGGTGTTGTCCTGGATCTGGAAGTGCTACAGCTTAAGGTTTGGCTGCAGGACAGACAAGCTGCAGGACAGGCTACTGTCTCAGAGGTCAGAGGCTAATATGGAGGCACTGAAGGAAGGCCCAGCTGAGGGTTCTCTTGTACAGGACGCTAATCTCAAGCAGGGGCCCATCAAAGAGACTGTCTGTCTGTCGAGCCGCTCTGCATGCCAGCTGCATCAAATTAGCTCCGGAACTACGAGGCAGCTACGCACCATTTTGGGTCGTTACGGGAGGTGGTTAGGCCCAGTTCAATTTTGTCTCGGAAATTCAGGAATTCATTCAAACAGAACCTCAAAGACATCCACTATTTTAAGTTAGGTAGCAAGTTAAATAGGTCCGATCCCTACACAGCATACTGTAGGAGTTTATTACTGAACAGTAACCACAGTAAAAAAGGCTCTTCTTTTTCTTTATGCATGATTCCTTAATTTTTCCCCATATGGAAGGTGATGAAACAATAACCATCACACTTAACTTTGACATAAATCAAATTGATTTGGAAATTATCTTTCCAAATTTACTTTCCAGAAAGTTAGACCACTTACTTTTCTACTCATCTGCTAAAGTTTCACTATTGGTGGAGGGACTAAAAAGTTTGGGTGTTCTACAGCAGTTGAAACGTTTCATGTTGAGTTGCAGATGGTCGTCTTAGATCCATATTGACCGCTCGGACTGTTTTGTAAGCAAAGCTTTTACTATTCTTTTGATGCAGACAGAAATGCTGTCCTCTGCAGACCTCTCACTCTTGAAGCCGGGATGGGCAGAGTTGGGTTATTATTATTATTTTATTTTTTTACATCTTCCAGTTCCTTGAAAAAAAGCTAGGAGAAATCCATTAAATCCATGAATGGATTCACATCAAAGATGTATGCGTTTGAGAGAGAGGAGAGAGAAGGGGGGAAGCGGGACTGTTGGAGGATTGGGTGGTGGAATAAAATAATGAGAAACAGAATATCAGAGAAGATAAGATCACGCACTTAGATTGTTCCATACTGTTTGAGCTCTTGCAGAAAGAAGGGGGGGAGGGGGGGAGGGAATGGTGCAATTTCTGTGTCTGACTAGCTTTTGAGGTTTATCTGTGTGTGTGTGTATGTGTAAGCAGTCCCAGCCCTTCCAATCTCCCTCATCCACTGAGGGCCTGTAAAGCTGTCTATGTGCCCGATAAAGATGCCTCGTCTCTGGGCTCCACTGAGCACGACTCCCGGCTTTCACTCACTGCCTTATCTGGGTCTCTTATTTCCTCTCCCCTCCATCTCTCCACCTTCTCCCCTTGCTTTCTCCATCCGCCTTCAAGTTGCAGCAAAGCAAACAGAATTAGGGCTTCTTAGAAAGAGCGTGCTAGGTCTGGTCTTTGAGGAAGTGTGGCAAAGGTGATTCTGAGGTGACACGCACACACACACAAATGTACAAATGCACAGAAATATGTACACACACGCACAAATGTACACACACACATACTATGATACACGCACACACAAATGTGTACAGACAATGACAAATACACACAAATGTGTACCTACACACAAATATACATTCACACTGAAACAAACACACTACTGTATACACAAATACACAGAAGCACATATTATATACACACAACTACACACAGGAAACTGTCAGAAAAGTTGAAGATGTAACCTTTTATCCTGTATAAGAATAATCTTTGTGCTCAGGATTATTTGTGTGCAAAGAGAGGCCAACCCCCAAATGTGAACTCTTTGGCTGTGGCTTTGTGTATCTGTCGATACCCGATACCGATCCGATTCCATTGTTGAATTAATATTAAACTGTATACAGTCGTATGCAAAAGTTTAGGCACCCCTCTGAGGCTGCATGATAATTTCCTGTCTTCACCAAAAAAGATCAATATAATATTGTAATATTACTTTTCTAGTTAACACTGAGTGCTGGGGTGTTTTCCAGACAAAGATATTTGGTGTAGCAGTATTTAGTTGTGTGAAATTAAATCAAATGTGAAAAAAAGGCTGTGCAAAAGTTTGGGCACCCTTATCATTTATTTGATTTGAATACCTCTGCCTACTAAATGCTGATTAACTGCAACACATAGTTAGTCTGATTAACTCGTTAAGCCTTCAATTACATAAAAAGGTGCATTCAATCATTAGAAAGGGTATTTAAGTTAGCCAATTGCAAGTTTTGCTTCTCTTTGATTCTCCTCTGAACAGTGGCAAAATGGGGGCATCAAAACAGCTATCAAATGATCTAAAAACAAAGATTGTTCAGCAGTATGGTTTAGGGGAAGGCTACAAAAAGTTATCCCGGAGGTTTCAGCTATCAGTTTCCACTGTGAGGAATGTCATTAGGAAATGGAAGGCAACAGGCACAGTTCTTGTTAAGGCCAGAAGTGGCAGGCCAGGAAAAATAACAAAGAGGCAAAGGCGAAGAATGGTCAGAATGGTCAAGGACAACCCTCAGATCACCTCCAAAGAGCTGCAAGGTCATCTTGCTGCAGATGGTGTCACTGTGCATTGCTCGACCATTCAGCGCACATTGCACAGAGAACAGCTGTATGGGAGAGTGATGCGGAAGAAGCCTTTTCTGCACACGCGCCACAAAAAGGCTCGCTTGAGGTTTGCCAAACTACATTTGAACAAGCCAGGCTCATTTTGGAACAAAGTACTGTGGACTGATGAGACAAAGATGGAGTTATTCGGTCACAACAAGAGGCGTTACGCATGGAGGCAAAAGAACACAGCATTCCTAGAAAAACACTTGCTGCCCACAGTAAAATTTGGTGGGGGGGTCCGTCATGCTGTGGGGCTGTGTGGCTAGTGCAGGAACTGGGAATCTAGTTAAAGTTGAAGGTCGTATGGATTCAACTCAGTACCAGCAAATTCTGGACAATAATGTTCAAGAATCTGTAACAAAGCTGAAGTTACGGCGCAGTTGGGTGTTCCAGCAGGACAACGACCCGAAACATTGCTCCAAATCCACTAAGGCATTTATGCAGAGGAACAACTACAATGTTTTGGAATGGCCATCCCAGTCCCCAGACTTGAATATAATTGAAAATCTATGGGGTGACTTGAAGCGGGCTGTCCACGCTAGGCACCCATCAAACCTTACTCAACTGGAGATGTATTGTAAGGAAGAATGGTCCAAATTACCTCAATCCAGAATCCAGACACTCATCAGAGGATATAAAAAGCGTCTAGAAGCTGTTATTTTTGCAAAAGGAGGCTCTACTAAATATTAATGTGATTTTTCTGTTGGGGTGCCCAAATTTATGCAAGTGTCTAATTCTCTTATGATGCGTATGGCATATTTTCTGTTTATCAAATAAACCTTATTTCACGGCTAAAATATCACTGTCCATGACGTATGTGTATATATATGACAAAGACGTTCCTCATCCAAACGCCCAACATTTTATAGATGAAAGTAATGGAGATTATCAGGGGTGCCCAAACTTTTGCATACGACTGTACCTCCCACCTTATACCTTCTTCCACCATGTGGAAGAGACTAAAGGCACCAGACTTTCCTAACTAAGACAAAATAACAGATGTTATGTACTGAATTCTTATTTATTTGTTATTTAAAAAACAATTGTGCATTCAAAATGCGAAAATAGAATGTAACCAAACATATTACAGTTAGGGCTGTCAAGCGATTAAAATATTTAATGGCGATTAATCGCATTATTTTGTATGATTAATCGCGATTAATCGCATTTAATCTATTGAATCTGTTAAAATCTTACCCCAATAAATGATAATAATAAAAAAAATAACATTAAAAGGGTGTACTTTCAAAACTTCTAATAGGCCTAACTGGATGATAATGGCCATATAGAAAAGTTCAGATGGAAAACAACTTTTAAGATATACATTTAAGATTATTCGAGCCGCCCTCGAATAAACGCTGCACAAAAAATGAACATTGTGTAATAAACGCTGCGGTGTTTAATCAAAGAAATACAGTATATCCAAACGTTTGTGTACACAAGATATCATCCTTTATTGGACAAGAAAATATTTCAGTTTCCTGACCTTTGTTTAAGCAATCAAAGCATTTGGATAGTGCATAACTTGCTTAAATCAAAGCATTTGGATAGTGCATAACTGTGTTCAATGAAATACCGCTTAACGTTGTGTAATTTGAACTGAAATCTTATCTCATGACCCTTCTTCTATTCGCCCCTCTCTTTCTCCCTGCCCAAACAAAACACACCTTCAATACACAGCTAGACTCACTAATGCCCTCCTTACTAGGCCATACCACTTTCTCATTAAACAAACGTGTGGGAGGTTTTTGGCTACCTGGGTGTGTTTGCACTTAGTCTGGTCTATGCAGCCCTTTGATCTGCCAAGACAGATTAGCAGTGCAAATATACCTATGATTTCAGTTTTGTTTAAGAAGTACTGTAACTGGCATGGTATGTGTATGTGTGGGTGGGTTGGTGCATGTGTGTGTAAGAGAGAGACTGTGAAAAGATGGTTTTGGATGTTGCCACTAGGCTGAGACTGAGGTAAAGTGTAGAAACTAATGTCTAAAGTAGACGTGTGTTTGACCACACACTCTTAGCACGGTGTGTGAGAGCTTAATCTGACACACACACCTACACTCCCACACACGCAGATTTATTCACACATTGTAGGTGCTTTCGGCAGTGGACAGGGGTCAGCATCAGCATCCCGACTGGTCTGCGGCTACGCAGCCCCATACACAACAAACTGCGATGCACTGTCTGTTCTGAAACCATTCTATCAGAACCAGCTTTAACCTTTTCAGCAATTTCAGCTACAATATTTCAGCAATCTGCTGGATCAGACCACACAGGCCAAGCCTCCACTCCCCCCGTGCATCAATGAGCCTTGGCCGCCCATTATCCTGTCGGCTGTTCACCGCTATTCCTTCCTGAACCACTTTGATAGGTGCTAGGGATGCACCGAATCCAGGACTCGGTTTCGGATTAGGCCAAATATTGTTTTTTTTTACGGGGTTGTTTGGTAGTACTTTCAGTTAAAAGAAGGCGATTCAAGTCGAGCTACATTCAATGTTCAATGTTCAATTTGCAATGCCGATTTGTCTCGCAGTGGCAAGGAACCTAAACAATACACAACATCTCCGCTGTTAAAACATTTGCGTATGAAACATCTGAAAGAAATTCAAGAAATCTAAAAGGCTAATATTTTGGATATTCATTGGTTCTTATCTCAAGAACCAATGAATATCCAAAATATGGTATATATATGGTAATTGTCAAAATAGTTGTTCCCACTTGTCTTCCTGGCATAATGTTGCCTCTTTTTTTTTATTACAGAAAAAAACACTGTGGAAGTTGTTACATGTAACTTCATTAATGTGTTTACTGTGTTAATGGACTGAGGATGGGAGTAGGATTCGGTGTTCGGTTTCGGATTCAGCAGAATCTTAACCAGTGGATTCGGTATTCGGCCGAATCCCAAAAATCTGGATTTGGTGCATCCTTAATAGGTACTGACACCCCACAAGAGCTGCCGTTTCGGAGATGCTCTGACCTAATCTAGCCATCACAATTTTCCCATGTCAAAGTCGTTCAAATCTTTGCGCTTGCCCATTTTTCCTGCTTCTAACACAACTTTGAGGAGAACCTTTTCATTGTCAAGCCTAATATATCCCACGCACTGACAGGTGCCATGATAACGAGATAAACAGTGTTGTTCACTTCACCTGTCAGTGGTCATATTGTAATGGCTGATCGGTATATGTGTGTTTGTATATATATATATATAGCTGTGCTCCTGTTGCTCACGGCAATGACACCTGCCCCTCCGCAGTCTCCGTACGGAGATCACCATGGTAACAAGGTTTGTAGTACACAAACAACAGCAGTTATTTTTGAGTTTCCTCTGGAATGAAAAAGAGAAACACAGGCAGGGAGAGAAAAGAGAAGACCTGGGAGGGGGTCTTTTAAGTGTGAACACATGGATGAGTTTCTCTACCTCCCTGCTCTTCCTCTCTATCTCTTTCTTTCTTTAACAATGCTGAGGGGCCTCATGTCTCCTACAAATCTTAAGTTTGTGTGTGTATCTCTGTGTGTGCGGACAAGCAGTCTAAACACTAACCTGGAATACAAGTGAGCAGAGGTACGAAGATTCTCACGCCAAGTGTTTCTTCATAAATCTGTAAAACACCTGTACACATGGTTATTTGCACATTTCTATGCGTACACATCTTCCTACATTTGGCCCCTGGGCTACAGTAAATGTTCTGATGTCCACTTCACTAGCTCTAATGCGGAATTGATTTTCCTTTGTAGCGCCATTCCCTGCCCCCCAGTCCCACCCCAAACCTCCTAGGTCACTGAATGGAATGACCTGCAGGTGGTCTCATCCTTCTTAAGACATCAGCCTCTGCTATGGAGAGCCAGATAAGACCATCCCCCCACACAACACAGATTTTTTAAATGGTGCACCCGCCTTCCTGTCCCCGTCTAGCTACTGATCCTTCCGTAATAGAAGTGGGGACCACACACACACACACACACAAACACACACACACACACTTCAAAGGCCAAGATGAAAATTCAACACTCCATCCCACAGTCCTTTATCAGCAGCTACACCTGCTTATGTAAATATGAGAGAGAGGGGGACAGAGAGAGAGAGAGATTCCTAAAAAGAAGCCGTTTATCCAGCCAGGTGTCTGACAGTATTGGTAATGGTGTCAGTGTCTGGATCTGGTACTCCATCCCAGACTTGGGAATGGTTCGAGTCATTCGAGTGGTGTTTCACTTTTGATAGTATGTGACGTGTGCAAAGATTTGCATAGAAAAACATTGTGTTCTGACAGGGCTGGTAGCGGGAGACTGTAAAATGTGTCACTTCAAGACAGGGGGACACACAGTGGGAATAATTAGAGACAAACAAGCAAATAACATGTCTCTGATCCCCTCCCTGCTAATTGAAATTAAACTGTTCCATTGAGAGACGTATCTGGAACAAAGCGATCTCGAATGCTCCTTTATCAGGGTGCGTTCGCTAACGAAGAGTTGGAAACTTAAACCTTGAACTTCGAACCACCTTAAAGAACCAACATTTTTCTTATTTGTAACTTACCTTTAGTTTTGTTCTGCATGTTGTTGAAGAAAATGGATAAGGCTTAAACCCAAACACTCAAATAGGTCTAACCCCACTCTTCACCTCATCTAAGAATCACGTCTGATCTGGTATGTTACACATCACAGTGTGTCCCCTACCATTATATTGGGGGGGGCGCCATAATTTACAGCGAGTACAAGTAGTTAACTCAGTTACAACTAACCAACAATACAACGAGTCCCTCAATAAGTCATTGTGTTCCTGGAGGAAATAAACTAACATCGGATCCAACTCATATTTCTTAAGTACCGTTGTACTCCCGGAACAAGTGTGTCTTAAGCCTTTTATTAAAGGTTGGAAGACAGTCAGTGTCTCTGATGGAGGTGGGGAGATAATTCCACCATTGGGGGGCCAGACAGGAGAAGAGCTTGGGTTGGGAGCGGGCGCTCTTGAGATTGGGGACCACCAGCCATTGTCAAAAGAAGACCGAAGGTGGCGGGTGGGGTGTAAGGCTGGTACTTAATTGTTAAGTGTTAAGTTAAAAGTGGTGTTAAAAGATGTCCCTTTAAACTTAAATGTGGATATTGTAAACAGCTGTAACTGCATTAGCCATTAAACCTAGGGGAATAGTTTTGGTTGTTAGCTCATCGCCTAAACCATTGTACACAAGAGAATTGGAATTTGTATTTTCTCACAACCCCCTAAAACTCTCACACACACACTCCCACACACACACACACACACTAATAGTGTCTTACATACGTATGCTTCTAACAGAGAGGTTGTGTTGAACTTGTAATCTACAGTTGGTAACAAACCATTTGGGATGAATTGCCAAACATCCCAAATATATCTGTGAAGAAGGCCATATGGAAGATAAATCCTGTGAGAGGATGATGTCATGTATTTTGTATACCATTTTGGAGCAAGCACAAGGAAATGATCATGTCCTGGCAAAGCCCCTTTAGAGATGTTTATAGGTAAGCATTCTTTTCCAACGATAATGCAACATGCTGTAGACATTGCATATGTGTGCTGCCAAATCACCATGTAACAAGTTGTGTGTTTTTCCTCATTCTGTCTGTGTGTGAGCGGTTGAACATGCATGTGGGTACTTTCTGTAAAACTCAGCCACTTTCTCTGCACATTGGTTTTTCCTTGTTCCATGTGTGTGTGTGTGAGAGAACAGAGTGAGAGTGGCCTGGTTCCAGCTGCAGATTGTTAATTTAGTACTGGTAAGCGGTGAATGCATTTGCCGTCTACTGTTCCTACACACACACACACACACATGCACACCTACACACTTCAAAGCAGCCGCTCTCCACACAACTAGGATTACGAAGTGATTGAAGAGTGATAAAGCCTCAAAGTGCCTTCAGCGCTAAGGACCTTTGGCAGGGCACAAGTAATCTGCATCTAAGTGTGCAATCATACACACACACACACAGGCAGATTCACATGGAATCTACATACCTTCATCCTGTCATACTTTCATCATTAGTGTTTGGGCCTCAACTGTGCTCCTCCTATATCTCCCTAGCATGCAGTCAAGGGAATAATAGAGTAATGTCTCAGGATTTCAGGGTGTGTCAAAGTCAAACACCTCCATACGTGCACACTTTTACACACACATGCTCATACCTTCGTACATTGTATTGCTCAGACACAAATGCTCTCTCTTTCCATTTGACGCGCACACTTGCTCACACGCAAACACATACATATAACAAGATAAATGCATACACACAGACACATACATACCAAGATAAATACATGCATATACATACCCACATACTTACAAAGATATATAAATGCATACACACATATACCAAGATAATACGAAGATGCATAAAACTACTCAGTCAAACAACTACAGCCTCTACAGCAACAAAGGCAGGATACTTCTTTAATTTCTGCCAGTCTCTCCTTTCCTTTCACTCTTCTTTCATGGTGGGCTGTATGCTCTTTCTCTCATCAGCCGGTAGGGCCCCTTAGAGACAAGAGAACCGCCAATGAAAGCTCCTGGCAGGAAGACAAGCCTGTATCTGTGGTGACGACTGTCTTTATCCGTGGTGACAGGTGTGGCTGTTGTCAGGAAGTGTTGGGGGGCCAGGAGCGAGGTCAGGTGTTGACGGGTGTGTGGAGGTCTGTTTGCAAACACCTCACTGTCACCATCTGTCTGTCTGTCACTGACTACTGGGTTCAGGGAAGAGTGTGTGTGTTTATGTTGGCGGCAAGTATGACAGCCTACATTAAGATGACATCTCATCTCATTGCACCCTCCTCCCCATTACAACATCAATATCTGTGTCGAAACAGCTATCCAAGTCCCCATCACTATATCTCCAGCTGGCTTGATTTCCATAGAGGACTCGTACAAACGCAGACAGCAATTTGATAATTCTGAGGAAATGTAGCCCTCACACACACACCAGTCTATAGCGTCCATGTCGAGTCTCCTGCTTTCTCAGTTTTTCTTTTCTCCAGAGCTAATTGGCAGCAGTGCTTAATTTCCCCCCCTCCTTCAGTTAAGTGATGAATAGTTGGCACAGGATCAGAGAGCAGTGGTGTCCGCTGGCTGGCAGAGTTGGGCTGCGTGCCACACAGAGGCGTCGGGCCTGGCACTGGGCCCAGGGGCGCCCAGCGACAAGCATGGAGACATTCTGCCAAGAGCAGAGGTCATCGGCTGTGTGTGTGTTTGTGCTTCCTGTGAGCAGATTCAATTTCACAACTCTAGATGTCTCTCTGTGTGTGTCTCTCTCTCTCTCTCTCCTGTGTGTGTCTCCATATCTCTTTCTCACACGCTCTCCTTTCTTCCCTCAGACCAACAGCAGGTTGAAGCAGATTGAGGAGGAGTACAGTCAGAAGC
The DNA here is from genome assembly GCA_903064625.1 of Mallotus villosus. Classification (NCBI taxonomy): domain Eukaryota; kingdom Metazoa; phylum Chordata; class Actinopteri; order Osmeriformes; family Salangidae; genus Mallotus; species Mallotus villosus. The sequence goes on along the minus strand of CAEFZP010005665.1, from coordinate 122,925 downwards.
TTGCCAAATCTGCCCAGGTAAACACTTTTCCTCCTCCTTTTCTCCTTCCATTCCCCCTTTTTTGGAAGGATTGTTTGAAAGTGCACACAAATGTTCAGATTGGAGCTGTGTGAAAAAAACACACTCTCCCTCCCTTTTCTCTTGCAAGAAAACACACAACACAAACACAAGCAACACGCCAGACCTGGCACAAGGTTTGCATATTGCTCAGACAAGCTATGTTTCTTAAAATGTCGCCTGAGCCCTATCTCTGGGTTTTTCTCCTTTTTCTGTATTTTCTTCTCAGTTATTGTACTTCCCCTGTCACAATGTTTTGGGAGGTACAGAGAGGCAAGGAGGCCTCTGCGCCCTGCACTCGGCATGTTCTGTTGAGTTTCACAGGTTCCACACTCCAGGAGTAGGACGTCAGCACTGAACTCTTAAAAACTCTACATCTCAGTGTGATAATCTTACTAACTAAAAAAGAGTTGGACTTGTTTCTAGTATAAATTGCTTATCTAGTGACTTAAATCAAGTAAACCACACATTAATTTATGAAATGTAGCAAGAGAAATGTTCTCACTGCACTGGCCGACACATTTATTAGTTTTAAGCATTAGCAAGCTAATAACAAATATTTTACTCTTCAATTTGATAGGGCATTTTTGCAGTGTAGTTGTTGTAGTAAGTATGTACAGTATGTGTTAAGAGATACTCGTGTCCTTCATCAATACGTAGGCCAGTCTGTTCTACTGGATTGTAATGAAGTTGGTAGTTCATTTGTAAGGTTGCCTATCTTGTGTATCCTCTTTGTCTTGTTCCCTTTCTCTCTCATTCTAACCATCTCTGTCTCTCTCTGCCTCTGGGCCCTATCTTGCACCCAGCGCAATTGACTTTGTCAGTGACGCAAGTATCATTCCTATCTTGCACTCGGCGCAAAGCGGATTTTTCCCTCCACGGGCGCACGTCGAAATGACCTTGCGCTCCTGGGGGCGGTTCAGCGAAAAAGGAGGCGTGCTCCGGCGCAAACGTTCTTGGTGCTATCTTGCGGTTTCCGAAAAACCATTCCGCCACTGACCAGGAAAAAGGTGGTTTAAAGACAATGGCGCATTATTCAGATGCTATTTTAAGGGCGCAAGCTTGGTCCGTGCGCACTGCTGGCGAAGCCAGGGTATTCTTCCTGCGAAACTACGTATTGTTTTGATTTATTGTATGGCTAGCTGTGTTACATTTCGTTCATGTCAATGATTAATAAGATGTTCATGAGAAATCTGTATGTATGTGAACTTGAATTGTAACAACTGTGGCAATTTACCCCTACGCCTGTTTAACCGAAGCTAATTTGGGTAGGTTTCTTCTCCCATGCACATCAGAATCAGAATCAGAATTCGGTTTTCAATTTACTGTGGCAGGAAGGTGCAAACAATAAACATATATAGGCCCTACGGGTCTTAAATTAAGTTAAAAAACAGTTACACTAATTCTAAGAACTAAGCAATTAAAAAAATATATATATATATGTCAAAATAGGCTACATTTGAATGAGCAGCATGAGTGGGCAACTTAGTGCAATAAAACTGCTCTGCCTTTCCCATACAATGTCACTTCTCTATCGTTTACGGTCCTGACAAGAACGTCCGTCTCCTGTGAACCGCTGGCGTGCGCCTGGCAAATCCGCCGTTATAATAGCAATCCGCCATGGAACAAGCGCTGCTCTTAAAGGGAATGTGAGATGACGCTCTGATTGGCTTATTGCACGTTACGCCCAAACCACACCCATTAGTAATGTAGCTACCTCTTTTACATTTGCGTCAGGCGCAAAGTCATTTATCCCGCTGCTAAAATAGCAACCGCACCGGAGTCCCGCCCACTTGCGCTTTGCGCTTTGCGCTTTGATACTTGCGTTTCAGATCGTCAAAATAGGGCCCTCTGTCTTTTACTGGGTTTCTCGATCTTTTTTTCATTTCTTCCCTGCATCTTTTCCTTATTTACTCCCCGACCCACCCATCCCCCATCCCATTCTGAGAGGGTGTGTGAAGGTTCTGCTGTGGCTGAGCCATATGTTTACCATTACCAGCTAATCTCCTCAGACTGGGCTCAGCTGAAAGCCAGAGAGATTCTACTCTGCTCGTGAATCAAAGTTCCCCCTCTCTCCCCCACAGCTCACAACACATGTGAGGTTTTTCTACAGGCTTTAGCTCAGCAGTATAACCACCTAAAACACATTCTAACTCACATTTTACACAAACAAAAAAGGCCTTCGTCAAATAGCCTATCATGGTCATTTTAGCGTTGTTGCCTTAGAACTGATTTTAAAAAGAAAACATTTCTCCTTTTCACCATCCTCTTTTCTTCTCCTTCTGTCAGAGGCGGTGGGAGTTGACAAGCATATGTTGTGAGAAAACAGAAGCTTATTAAGCTACACAATGACCAACATCCGAAGGCACTGGATGCTTTGCGAAAGTTCACCCATGTTCAGTCCATTTAGCCGTGTGCTAACTTAGCTGTCCACAAAGACACCAAGGATTAATCCTCTTGGCCTGGTGTCAACAAACGTCTCCTTCTGCCCTTGTCAGAAAGCCTGGAGTCAGAATGAAGCCTTTTGGTATTCAGTAGAACACCTTTTAAAGAATACAAAGGTTGTGTTAATGCTGAATGGGAATATGTACTGTAGCTAACACATTCTGATGCAAATACTGATAAAGCACCCTATTTGTCTGTGCTTTCCTGGCCTTTGTTTCTCAGTGGCTGGGATTGTGTTCCAGGGTTTCTGTGCGTACCCCTTGGGGCAGCTCTGTCAAATGTAAACAAGAGGCCTTTGAACCTCAAAGCCTAACCCTTGTTGTTAACCTCTTAGTGTCTGTCAGGGAGCATCATTTTTCAAGCTGAGCTGCATGGTTAATACCCCCAATTAAACGTACCACACCATACGCTATCTTGACTGGGGAGGCACACACAAACACCCACACCCAAACTCCTGTACACACACCGACCACATAGACAACATGTGTCAATCGCACACACTCATACACTTAGCACACTTCCCTAATTAGCATCTCTCAAAGCCTACTGCTTAAGCATCTGGCTGTGAATGAACGTGCATATTGACCTGTGAGCCAAGAGAGGTCTCTCCCTCTGTTCCTCTGGTACTGATGAGCTTGGGGGGGGTGGGGGGGGGTGGTGGAGGAGGTACTTGTGGGAGTAGGGGGGAGCTCCACGCTTCATGTCTGTGCTGGTGTAACGTGGGACCTGACATACAGAAGAACTTTAGAACACGCTACACCGACATTGGGTGAGGAAGAAGAAGGTTGTTTAAATTATACAATTGGACTACAAATGGAATAGACTACATAGTTTATAGATGTATGTCGACTGCACAGGGTTATTTTACCCATCGTGTCGACCAGTCCCCTGACTACCACTCTTGCTCTCCTCAGCTCATAGAAGGGCAAAGGTGGCAAGCCTTAAAGGCTGTTGATGGCAGGCTGTCAATTAAAGCTCCTTGTCCAATTATAGTCTAAGGAAGATCTAGCTTTCAGGGAAAAAAGGTGGGAGAGTGAGAAGTTACAGGGTGAAAAAGAAAGCCAATGGCCTCTATCGCCTGAGGCCAGGAGAGATGCAGAGAGGAATCCATATTGCTAAATAATAATAATGCCGGAAAGTGATGTTCCCATAATAACGGAGCCATTTGTTGCTTTCATGTGGCTAACCCACCTAATCCTCCACCTCCTCTTTCTCTCTCGCTCACTCTATCTCCTCCTCTGTCTCCCTCTGTGGTCACCCAGTACTCCTACACAATGAGGGGATTCCAGTTAGGCTGCTGTTTAGTTATGCACAGCAAACAATTATCTGTCTAGCCCAGAGCAAGCCGCGCCACTGCCCTTCTGTCTGTCTCTCTTTCCCTCTCCTCCTTCTTCTGTCCCGATCTCTTCCCTTCCTTGTTCTCTTTTCCTTCCTCTCCTACATATTTTCCCAGCTACGGCTTAAATAGTGTTCATTTTTGACTGGAGGATTTCAAAGCTCATCTAGCTCCTTTTCATCTTGGTGTATTCGATGAGTTCGCCAACACAAAGTCACTCTGCTTTTCAAAAAGGGTTTCTCTCTCTTTTTCTCCCTTTCTCACTAACTGTCTCACTCTGTTAGGATTTCTCCCTTCTTGGAAAACAAGCAACACTGAGAAAATAGATGAGGTAGTGTTTTGTAGGCCAACGGGATGACAGTTGAACCTTGGTCAGCTGTATTGTCTTTGAAAGCCAATGAGACTAGGCATGTCATAGCAGAGTGTTGAGGGAGAAAGGGAGGGAGGGTTTTAATTTTGCATCCGTTTTTGATGTTAATGTTGCATGTTGTTTGCCACCCACTCTCACACTAGCTTCCATTATCATCAAAACTCCTGTTTTTGGACTTCACGCTTACAGCAAACACGTTCATTGAAGCCAAAGAGAAGCAGAACGAATGTAACAAGGGTAGGGAAGCTCTCAGTGCTGCTTCTTCACCGTGCATCGCAAGACCCAGGACTGAGTTAACGCCATGTACAGCCTCTAGCCATATAGCTCCCATGAGCTTTCCAAGGCTCACATTTGATCCTCACCTGCATCAGTTTGTCAGTCACATAGAGTATTTACAGTACACGGTGTCACCACCTCATCTCTCTCCCTCCCTCTCTTTCTAGTGGATCGCGGAGCTCCAGACGTCGGCGTGTGCTGCCAAGGAGGAGGGTCTGAGACGTCGTCAAGAGCTGGAGAGACAGCTGGAGGAGGCCTCGGCACACTGGGATCAGGAGAGGAGGACCATAACCAAACATGCCGTCTCAAACACAAAGGTGAAGAGGCAATAGGGCGTTAGTCAACCACCAAGGTTAGGAGGCTAGTGTGCAGTAGTCAACCACTAAGGTTAGGAGGCTAGTGTACAGTTGTCAAAGACCAAGGTTAGGAGGCTAGTGTACAGTAGTCAACCACTAAGGTTAGGAGGCTAGTGTACAGTAGTCAACCACTAAGGTTAGGAGGCTGGTGTACAGTAGTCAACCACTAAGGTTAGGAGGCTAGTGTACAGTAGTCAACCATCAATGTTAGGAGGCTAGTGTACAGTAGTCAACCACTAAGGTTAGGAGGCTAGTGTACAGTTGTCAACCACCAAGGTTAGGAGGCTAGTGTACAGTAGTCAACCACTAAGGTTAGGAGGCTAGTGTACAGTAGTCAACCACTAAGGTTAGGAGGCTAGTGTACAGTTGTCAACCACCAAGGTTAGGAGGCTAGTGTACAGTAGTCAACCACTAAGGTTAGGAGGCTTGTGTATAGTGGTATGGAGGCTATGTAATGTACTATATTCAGAAGCTATGTAAGTTGGTTTAAGAGACATAGGTTCACACAGTGTCGTATCAAGTCCAACTAGATTTTAAAACGCAAGATTATCACACTCAGTTAGATGTACAGTTTTTGCAGTGTTAGACAAAAAGCCATTAGTCACGGCCCGTTCTGCAGTACAATGAACCAGTCTGATCTTGTCTGCCTCCACGCAGGGAGGGGAGCTGCACTAAACTCTACACCCCAGACAAGCCTTCCCTGTCTGGGCAACACTTTCATCAACTGGACACGGGTCATCTTTTCTTTTGTCAGTACTTTAAACACAGTCACAGTTGTGTCCCTTTTTATGATGGGTTTACAACCTCTAGCTCACCCCCGCAGTCGCACTCGACTTCTCTACCTTGTCACAGCCACTGTCTTTAAGTGCGTCTGGGCGATGCTCCTAACTCTGCCTGTCTGCTACTTTATTTAGCTCACCAGGCAACCCTCCTCTTTACCCTTCCCTCCTCTCCCTCCATCCTTTGAAGCTATTTCTACTCCCTCTCTTTACTTCTTTCCGTCCTGCTCCATGCACTTTGCACCTTTTCGTTTCACTTGTTCAGGAGTTTGTTCAGGGAGGTGTTGCGGATTGAGACTAAATGGTCCATGTCGAGGTCTACGAGACTGTTTTCAATCTTCTCTTTCAGACGGTTTATTTCTTGGATTCGGGGATACATCAGAGAAAGAAAGTCAGGAAATACTACAAATTAAAAAATCTAACTTGTTTGTCAAGTGTGACAAAAGACCATCTCTGTTCTGTTCGGGCTACATTACTTTTCCAATCAGCTGTCCTTCTGTCATGAATCATGAATGAATGTAACACACCTCTGTACAGCTTAGTCCAGCGACCACATGTGTGACACAGTGGCAGGGTATGTAGTGTATGTTGTGTCTGCCATGGGCCATACAAGATTTTCTTTTAACCTATAGACTAGAGTCCATGTCCTGTTAGACTCTCATTTACCACCGATGGAGGGTGAACCCCCTTTCTTTCCCCCTCTCTTTCCCCCTCTCTTTCCCTCTGTCTTTCTGTTATTTAGCTGGTGTCCTCATTATCACCATCCTCCAGTGGTAACAGCTCTCTAATGAGCCTCCAATTAAATGATGACTTGTTGATTAAAGTCCAGCCACAAGACAGAAGGGGGGGGCGAGGGGGGACGTGATCAGAGAGAGAAAAGAAAGAAAGAGAGGGGGGGGGGCGGGGAGATGGCAAACGGGGAGGGAAAAAAAGGGTAGAGGAAGAAGAAAGCAGACAGGAAACAGAAGGCAGAAGAGAAGAAAGAGACTGAACTGAGGAGAGAGGTAGAACAGGCTGGCGAGGCTTTGGCCCGTGGTTGGAAGCGTGTCGCTGGCCGACATTGTTTCCACGCCGCTCACTTCAAAGGCAGCTTATGAAAGCAGAGGGGCTTCAGACAATGGGAGAGAAGAAAATAACATCAAAGTTAGCCGCGCCATTTGAATGTAATAATCCCAAAACAGTTGTTGTGAATACTGTAGCTAGACACTATCAGATATCCCTTGTTCTCCCGGCCGTCTGTGTTAAACCGTTTATAGACAGCTTTAAAAAGTCCCAGGTAGTCTCTTCTTTTGACCTTTTGAAAAAAAAAGAATGTAACTAGGGACTGTGTGTATGTATGTGTGATTCAATGTGTGTGTGTGTGATTGAATGTGTGTGTAAACGTGTGTGTGTGATAACATTTGTGTGTTAGATGTCAGTGACCGAGGCCGTGTGTGAGCAAGATTGGGCAGGAATCCTATCATGCCACTTTTGCATAACCCCCTGTTAGTTTGAATATCACACATCAAAAGCTTTGATGCAAACTGGCGGACGTGGCCCCAGAGAAGACAGGGGGATTAGACCTGCAAGGCTTAGGGGTCGACTGGTTTGGTGCAAATAACCAACTTAGTTTTGGCTGTCCTACACCTACTGTATACAAAAAACATGGGGTAAAACAATGTAGACAAAAGTCATCATCTCGTCATCAGGCTTCTTGTCCTGTCTCAGCAAGGTGTGTGTTTGTGTGTGTGATTTCTTGAGCCGTCTTGTCATATAGGTCGTACTGAAGTAGTGGTCATTAGATTTAGCACTGGAACTCTCCTGTGCCAGCCCTACTAATACAGACAAACACATACACAAACTCATACACAGCCTACATACACACATGTATTCACACACCATAGATGCAGCACACACTGATGACAAGATACCCCGTTTCCAAGTAGCTGGTTTTTGAACTGGTTCGGTTTAGGGTTCTTGGAACTTTGGTCTAGAGAACCAGCCCGTGTTTCCACTCCATTTTGACCGGTACTGTAGTAATCAAGGTTGCATCATCAACGGTGGCCATTTTTGGGGGGGGGTTAGTTTATAATTAGTTCTTGTGTCTGAGTGACCCCAGCATTTGTCACTCTTCAACAAGTTTGGCATACAGCTTACTCTTTCTTGTGCCAAATTCTAGCTTTCCCTGAAATTCAGGAGATGACCTAATCATCACAAAAGCATTGGGTTTCGTCAGCAGACAATTTCTCGCTTGACACCTCCATTGTCGCCTTCTCCATCCCCTTTTTCCGACTTGTAGAATATGTCGCGCCCACTGATGTCAGGGTTGCACTTCAGGTCAAGGACAACCTGCTAGTTTTTGGTTCCTGGTTGGAACCAATTTTAGGGTTCTGCACTAATTACTTTTTGGACATAAGGCTACAAACGGTCCAAAATTCGATGCGCAAACCAGAACAAAACCCGCTGCATGTTGGTGGAGAAGGGAACGTGTCACACCCCACAGTCCCCACATGATGCTGGGAGGGGGGATGAGGGAACAGCCCCATCGCCAAGACACCAAACTTGGAAATCTCCTCTCCTGTTCTTCCTTTGATATTTTCTTTACTTCAGGTGATCTCTGCTCCATCCAGGGCTTTAGGGAAGTATAGGGAAGGTTGGCTTTTTAAAAAGGTTGGGGTGCAGAGTTGTATCTCTGTGTGTGTGTGTGTGTGTGTGTGTGTGTGTGTGTGTGTGTGTGTGTGTGTGTCTGTTTGTGTGTATCTGTGCCAGTGTCAACTCTGCAGCTGCCAGATCTGACAGAACTCAAGTCCATGTTTTCCCTCCCTTGGGATTTCTCTCTCTAACTCGTTCTCTCTCTCAATCCTGCTGTTATTCCTTTCTGACACTGTGTGTCTCCCTTTCTGTGTCTTCCCCCCCACACACACTCACACACACACACACACACCTCGGCCTGCCAAGGGGGGAGAGGTGGCTGGTGAATAAACAATGGCACCCCGCCCATGGTGTCACCCAGACTGGCTTTGATCAGCACCACTGTTCCTGCTCCCCACAGCAACACTTCCTGTCTCTCCCTCTCCCCTCGCCTGCTCTCCCTGACACACACACACACACCTCACACCACACACACACACACCTCTGCTTGTGGCCTCGGTATCTGTTACTGTATCAGTAGCGTGTCGTTGACACACTGTGAAGGTCCTGCAGTCACATCCTCTGTGTGACATCTCACACACACACACACACACACACACACACACACATACAACACTGACTGCTGTATTGTCATACAGTGAAAAAGACACACACTCCCCCTACACTGCTGTACTGAGATCAAGCAGCAGCAGTAGGCTGGACTGTAGTTATGTATGCATTGGTTCTTGTGCTGGTTGAAAAGATGCCTGTGGGAAGGACTGGTAGTACGGGATCAAGAGCAGGTGGGTGAGGGTACCTTCTGCTGCATGGCAAAGAGCTGCTTCAATCACGTGTGTGTGTGTGGTGTGTGTGTGTGTGTGTGTGTGTGTGTGTGTGGTGTGTGTGTGTGTGGTGGTGTGTGTGTGTGATTTTGGGGGAGTGGAGGTCTGTAGGGATAAGATGTCTGTGTATCTATATATATGTGTCTGTGTGGTGTTAGCTGATTGACGAGTTTTCCGGCTGTGGGCAGATTCCCAGCAGTGTTTGATCCTCGTATCAGAGGAAGTGGAAGGAGATAACATTCCAGGATGCTGCGTGAGAAACACACATACATTACAGGAACTGGACTGTAGACCATGTATGGATAACAGGATAGCCCCTTACTGTCCATCATCAGCATGGCACCGAAACACACACTAGAAGGTGTGTCTGCTCGTTCTGCCGACTGTCCTGCACAATGACAAGCATACATCATTTAGACCAGAATCAAACACAGAAACACACACCTGTATAGTAGTCCTACTCAAACTGTGTAGTTGTACGTTGTACGTGTGTGTGTGTGTGTGTGTGTGTGGTGTGTGTGTGTGTAGAAGTAAATTCTGTGTGTGTGCGCACGCACATACTGTGTGTGTGTGTGTGCGTGTAGAAGTACATTCTGTGTGTGTGCGTGTAGAAGTACATTCTGTGTGTGTGTGTAGTAGTACATTCTGTGTGTGTGTGTAGTAGTACATTCTGTTTGTGTGTGTAGTAGTACATTCTGTGTGTGTGTGTGTGTGTGTAGTAGTAGTACATTCTCTGGGTGTGTGTGTAGTAGTACATTCTGTGTGTGGGTGTAGTAGTACAGTATGTGTGTGTGTGTGTGTGTAATAGTACATTCTGTGTGTGTGTGTGTGTGTGTGTGTGTGTAGTAGTACATTCTGTGTGTCTGTGTAGTAGTACATTCTGTGTGTGTGTGTCCGTGTAGTAGTACATTCTGTGTGTGTGTGTAGTAGTACATTCTGTGTGTGTGTGTGTAGTAGTACATTCTGTGTGTGTGGTGTAGTAGTACATTCTGTGTGTGTGTGGGTGTAGTAGTACATTCTGTGTGTGTGTGTGTGTGTGTAGTAGTACATTCTGTGTGTGTGCAGGCAGTGCTGGAGGCGCTGCAGGCAGAGGTTTTCTCCTGTCTGAAGCTGTCCTGCCTCAGTGTCATTAGAGGATCTCTTTAATCTGTGTCTGGGAGAATCTTCTGACAGCATACTGCAAATAGAAGCAGCTTCCACATGAAGAGAGCGCAGCCTGCCTCGGCTAACAAAACATGGCCTGGAGTTTAAAGGGGCCCCGGGCCTTTTTCATCCTCCCTCCCGCTCTCCTTTTTTCTCTCTCTATTTCTCTCTGTTTCTTTTACTTCACCCGAGGGAAACATTCTTGCCTTATCTTTGCAGAAGGACCACCCAGGAAAGATGACTCAGGTCTCGCACCGCTGTGTGTGTGTGTGTGTGTGTGTTTGTGTGTGTGTACGCTATGCACACTTGTTTAATTTAGTAAAACACTCACCTTTTAGAACTTGAACGTTAATATCAATGCATACCTACACCTGCATGCAGTGCTCAGTTCAGTGTGTTTGTTTCGATAACAGTGCTCGTGTGTGTGTCTGTGTGTATTCTGAGTAATCTGTGAAGTTAAATTATATAGAGAGAAATAAGGAGTGCTGATACCGATGTTAAAGATGTTGGGAGCAACCCTCTCTCTCTCTTTCCTCTACCCCTCTCTTCTCCTTACTCCAATTTTCTTCCAGTTATTTCCGCTGAATACTGGACCTTTCTGTCTTTCCTACTATATACATTTTTGATGTAATCCTCCCCATGCTCTGCCTCTCTTCTCCTCCTCCTAAACCTCCCTCACCACGACTGAGGCCCCTCCTTCTGTCCCCCTCTCCTTCAGGAAAACAGATTTTCCACCTCTTTCTGGTCTATTCAGATTGATCCCACTCTGCAGGCATGATAAAGACCATATCACCCTCCCCATCTGGACCCTGTTTAGAGGATCTTCCATAGAAAATCACACACTTGCATCCAGAGTGAGTGTGTGTGTGTGCATGAATGTGAATGTGTGTGCAACTGTATGGGTCTGTGTGCATGCGTGCATGTGCATAAGGTATGTCTACATGCGTCCATACATATGTGAGAACAAGAAAGATGGATTGAGGGAAGGAGAGTGATGGATAGATAGAACAAGATATAAAGAGAGAAATCTAGATCATAGCTGGGCCACCTGGGAAAGACGAGCCCTTCAAAGTAGGGGAGAATACGTGCGGTGTCCAGGGTGTGTCTGGGATCAGGGATCAGTAGGACTCCTTGCCAGGACCCCTGCTCAGATCTGTTGGAGGGAGAATGGGCTTTATCGTTGGAGGATCAGCCGCTTGACCTAGATCCTATTCCTCTAAGTTCCAAGAGAGGGGCTCAGGCTGGAGATGGATGCCCACAGAGATACTCTATCCAGGGGTTATCCACTCTAACGCTGGTCCTTCAGCTCTGGTTGAAGGGTTTGTATGGAAGTAGTTTGTAGGCAGGACCACCACTGTCTCTAGAAACAGTTAGATATCGAGATGTGTGTGTATTTAAGTGCAAAACAAGAATTCTGAAATGTCACAGTAGAATGTTACAAGGTGCTATTTAAATTGAAGGATGGGGTTAGCACGTCCCAGGCATGGACATATGTGTTTACTTTGATATCACGTAATTTCACTCAAATGTAACGTGCAGGATAAGTGGACTGGAAATATGTTGCTCTTACACCATTTGTACACTATCTAGACCTACTTCTATCAGAATGGTCCATGAAGGCCCTGGCAAAATTTGGGCTGGGCGTCTGTCTGAGAGGGGTAATGAGTGCAATGACTAGCAGTGACTCTAAACCTGGAGGGCTTCTCTCATTTATACACGGTAGTTCCACTGAGTCATCCTTTTGAATGCTGCTGAAGTGGTGACGCAGTGGTCTCTCAGTGATCAGATAAGGGAACCACATGAAAAGGCCATCCCGCTATCCAGCCCTTTTTCCTGGAACCTTCCTTCCGAAGCCCACTCCCCTGGAGGTGTGCCTGGGAGACCCCAGAGAGTTGACGCTAAGGTTAGGACGGGGGTCATCCGTTTGCACGCACGTTTTCACACCCTGAGTAATCCTACTTTAAAGGGGGCGATATGAGTCACGAGTGTGCATTTTGTTGGTTAACAAAATCCAGCACACCGCTAAAAACCTCTGAAGGCCTTTCCAGACCGGATCCACAGAGCTGTTCTGTCTCAGCATGGAACAACCTCGCACGATGAAACTAAAGGAAAGGAGGAGTGAATACCAAAGTTGGACCATGGGGTGGCTCGGATCCAGACAACTGAGCTAGAGAGAAAACACATTGATTCATATCATCAAGAGGCTCATAACCATAGGCCAGGACACAGCCAACAAATGCTTTTATTAGATGTTTTCAGTCCAATATGTAGCCTTTTGGATAAGGGACAGTAAGGTCTGTTTTGAAGAAAAGCCATAGATCATCAACAGCAGACAACTTGAAAGCAGAGTCAGTCAGGCGGAATACTTGCTGATGTCTCATGCATCCAACGAATCTAATTATTTTATCAAACAAATTTAAACTGTGTTTACTTTTAACTCGACGGGATATGTTATTTCAGATCTGTTTTACAGACGTATTTGTTGTTTTGTGGACTGGATGCTTCGCTATCCAGGAACTGGACTTGAACGTGAAGAGCACAGTGGTCATGGTAACCACCTGAACTGTGTTTCCCTGGAAATAGGAGGGAACACTTGCACTACTCACTCTCACACACTGGAGGGACATTCTTATGTATTGATGTTTACCAGGGAGTGGTGTGGTGTGTGTGTGTGTGGTGTGTGTGGTGTGGTGTGTGTGTGTGTGTGTGTGGTGTGTGTGGTGGGTGTGGTGTGTGGTGGGTGCGTGGTGGTGTGCGTGTGGTGTGCGGAGTGCTGTACATGCACGCATGTTATTTGCATGATGTTTTCAGTGTGTGAGCAAGCGTGTGTCCTGCCTTTCGTGAGGACTAATCGAAGCTGGCGTGTGTGCGTCCGTGTGTGTGTGTGTTAGACATCTGGTTCTAAGTCACATACAGGAACTGTGCCTTTCTTTCCACTGCTATCAGTTACAGACAGAATGAGGGGAAAACTCCTGGACCCTTCTGACTCTTTTCTACGCACTCTAGATCTCACACAGACTTCGATGCCCGTTGACGAAATAACTGATGTTATAAAACAGTACGGATATTATCAAATTTATCACCTATACATATAAGGTGTAGGTGGCATTAGTATTTATGACACCAAGAGAATGGTCTCTACGTTAAGGGAGTATTGTGTAGACAGAGTGTGTGTCTGACGTTTAAACCCCTAGACAGAAAGCTTATTCCCTGTGTAAGTCTCTATCTGTCCTTCTCTGAAATTACTTTCTGTAATGAGCACAGCTTTCCAGTAATTACTGTCAGGACTTATCATTAGCCTTTTAACTCAGCTAATCTAACACTGCATCTCACTCTTTCTCTCCCTCTCTTTCTCCCTCTGTCTGTCTTTCTCTCCTTTATTCTTGTTCTCTTGTCATTCTCTCTCCATTTCTCATCTTTACCTTTGAGCCTCCTCTCCTCTGTGTCTGTGCATTTCTTTATCTATTGCTTTAACCATCCCTCTCTCTCTCTCCCTGTCTCTTTCTCATTATCTCTCTCTCTCCCTCCATGTTCCCCTCTCTCGTTCTCCCTCCAGGCTCTGCAGGAGAAGGTGGAGAGTCTGCAGAGACAGCTGCATGCCTCAGAGAAGAAGCTACTTAACAAAGAACTTGAGAATCAGGAACAGGTAACCAATGCTCCCCCCCCCCACACACACACACACACACTCCACCTTCTTCACCCCATCCCCACTCTCTTCCCCCCCTCCCTTACCCATCCCCCCTTTCCACACTCTTGGTCTCTCTTTCTGTATTTCAGCTCCACCAGTCTACACCACAATCACCCTAACCTCCTAAAACATGATCCCTCCCAGTACCCTTGTATCCATCAAGTCTTGACCCCTACCAACATAATTCATCCACTTCCCTCTCTCCTTCTCACACCTTACCTCTCCTCACCTTCCCACTTTGAGTTTCTCTCATACCCTCTCTCTCTGCTTACCCTTCCCCCACACACACACACATGCACACACACACAGTGTCTCACAGACCTCCAAACTCAAGTCCATGACCAATTCCCATCACACCCTCCAGGTGGGTAGGAACAGTACACCTTCTCTACTTCCCTCTCTCTCTTCTCTCCTTCTCCCTCCCCCCTTTTCTCATTCACCCCTACTCCTTAGTTCAGAGAGTCAGACAGATATGCACCCTTGAACATTTCCCAAATTCCTTGAGATCCGGCTTCAAGAGCCAGTGCTGGGGGACAGGAATACCACAGCCACTGAGGTTCAGAGGAAAACCCTACACACACACACTTCCCTGGTCTGCCCTGTAATCAGGAATTTCCATGACCTTGACACACACAGAAGAAAAGAGTAATGACCAGGTTGTGTCTGTGCATTCTGGAGTTGGTATGTACACCAGAGACAGACTCTTTGTTGTCGTCGTCCCCCGTCCAGACCAGACCACTGACCGTTGACACACACTTCACACACCCCTGTGAGGATCCACCAGGTCTGGGCTGCATAAATCTACAGGAGGGGTTGGTGTTTTAGTGGGCTGTCAGCCACTGACCCCTTCAAAGTTCATCCCTAAATCGTATCCTTAATCAACACTGCAGTGATTCAGACTTGAATTCCATACCTCAGCGTATAGAGTTTTTCTAAACACATTTAGGAATCGCATGTATTAGGAGAACAATATCATACTTGGAAAATGTGGTATTAATGTAGTATAATGGTACTTTCTGCCATCGGACTTTTGAATTTTGCTCCATCACGTTGTTTACATGCTAGTGTGTGCGAGACAAGTTTGGGCCTCGACTGCTTTCTGGTGATAGTGGTAGGCTGTTTTTCATGAGGAATAGAGGATAGAGGCTGCCTGTGAGGCACATATCTTCTTCCACCTCATAAACCCACATACTAGCCTAGCTTTCTCTCTCCTCGCTCACCTAAGGTCAGGCCTCACGCTGTACTGGAGTTTGTGTGCGTGTGTGTGTATGCAGGATATACATGTGCGTATATAAGCTCATTAATTTGCGTGAGTGTGTTTGATTTTGTGTATGTGTGTGTGGCAATAAAACCTGGGACAGACTCTCTCCTTCCTCGCAGTGATATTGCCCTAGTTTATCTGCCAAGATGTGTCTTTGTAATCCGAGCCCTCACACACCATAACAGCTTTTTGCCCAGACTTCACACAGATGTTGGCTGACTGTTTGTTCCAAGGCCCTTGCAGGCTCCCTACCTCTAAAATGGCGGATCAGCTTCTCATTGTAAGTTTCAGACTCTCAGGAAGTACAGAAGTTTAGTACCACAGGCCTTTTCGATACATTATAACATGAGTCATGAAGTAGTGCTTCACAAAGTTCAAGTTAATACCATGACAGTATCCTAGAAGCGTATCATATAAACTGATCAGTGTTTAAGATGAGATGTACTGTGCCGATCTAAATGAAGGAGGACTAGTTCTGCAGCCGTCAATCTCTTCTGTCCCCAGCATCGTTTTTTGTAGTTTCACAATCGATTAGCAACAGCTGAGCTAACCCATCCCTTTTCTCAGAACTTGAGATCTGTTCCTAGTTCTAATCCGTCCTGCCTCATTGAGTTGTGCAGTTCTGTGAAGCACTTTGTATATTCCTCCTCAGTGAAGCGTTTTTGAGTTCAAACCGCTCCTTGATGAACTCCGAGTGCAAACTCATAGATGTGGCGCTGCAAACTTTGTGAGTGGCATTGTTTTTGATGTACCCTCTTGTATCTGACAAGGTTTTTGTCACTTTGGAATCTTCCCGCAGCACAAACCGCCCCCCCCTGCCCCCCACCTCCTGCTTCATTAGCATACATCAAGCTTCCTGACGACATGACAAACTCCATTTGAACGTTCAAAGTGTCAAGGCCTTGTATTTTTCTGCTGGCAGCTGTCAAAAACACCCATGTGTCACAGTATCAAGCAGCAGGAAAAGTGAAACCACCAGCATAATCTAAAGACTATATATAGATGAGATCGTTTGAGAGGATGGAGAGAAAAAAATAGATCCTGCTCTTCTTCGTCTTCAGTGTGGAGAACGGGCTTCATCAGAAACGGGCCCAAAAAACGAGGAGGCCTAAAAGGGGGATGAAACCGACGTCACAGAAGTTCTGATTGGTTCCTCCTTTTCTCAGATGACGGAAAGCTTTGGAGAATAGTTGCACCTTTTTTTTTACTCCCTCCCTCGTCCTCCGGAATCTGTCAATGACTAAAACCTAGCAGTGAGGTTTTTCATCAGTGAGTACCTTCAAAAGGTCCGAACATCTGTCTGATTGGTAAGCAGTCTCTTTTAGGACGTGTCCCATCCCTTCCACCACCTGTCAGAAGAAGGGCTTTACAGAACAAACAAAAATGCAGGGAGAAAGAGATGTGGAAAGAGATATGAAAACTGTCTAGAAAACGCAGAAATGAAAGTGTGTAGAAAAGGCATCCATGTTTCGTTTTTTTAATGTTCCTAGTTTTTATTTATTTATCTGTGCATAGGTACAGTATGGCCATGAGGGGTTACTGGGTTCAATTGGCACTCTCTGACCTACTGTAAAGTGGCAGTTCTGTTTGTAAGCTGAATCCACAGACATATATTACACAGTAGACCATGACAGTGTTGTTGATACATACAACAGTGTAGAGTGTAAATATCAAAGCTTATGTTTCAAAGACAGCCTCTGTTTTGCTAAGGCTGACCAGTGCATCCATAGACTAATAACAAACTAATAACATTTTATTTTTTACATGAATTATGTAAGTATTTCAGTATTACAAAAAAGTCCACCTGCAGCTATTGCAAAGAAGTGTTCTTTTAGTTCTCTCAAGTCTTCCCACACCCACATTTAATAATCTAACACAGCTGCTTGTGAAGTCATTAGGCTGGGAGCCAGGTAGACAATGCTAGTTTATAATACTGTTCCTCTCTACCAGAGGGGGCTCCTCCCAGGCCCCCTTTACCCCATCTCCCTGAATGTAGTTGCTTAAACAGTTACCACATAAAATGCTTGTGGTGATTCCATCTCTATCTTTCAGATCATACACCACATTTAGCTCCAATACATTATACAATACTTAAGGCCAAAGGAAGACTGGATACTGTGTGTATAACTTTAAGGTTAATCAGAGCAGACATCCCATGAACTGTTGCTTAACAGTCTACACATGAAGAAAGACGTTTATTAAAGATGCTGTAAAGCAGAACTGAAAATTTGTTTTAAGTTCATCACACCACAGAAGAATGTGTTGTTAACTACCCACCCGTCGCCTGAAGGAGCTGAAGCTCCGCCCCCTCGAATGTATTGAATTTAGCAACAACAGCAACAACTAGCTAAATCAATTGCAGATATCAGAACAGACCTACCTGCAGTCTCTGAGTGTTTTATGTGTTAATTACTTTGTCTTTGCATCGTACCAGCTGAGTAACAGAATGCAGGTTATATAAACCGTCTGTGGTCTGACGTAGATAGGTTGCTGCGACGTAGATAGGTTGGGTTTTGCCCCGCCTATACAAAACCTGAGCTGAAAAACCTTTCAATGGTCTCACTCCACATTTCAGTGCGACAAACTTTTCGCGCTTTGCACATGCTTTCAGCAACTCCTTTCACACGTATATAATGTACTGAGAAGCAAATCATAGAATTTGCTTTACAGCATCTTTAAGGATGTGTGTTTTTTTACCCAGTGTTTGTAGTTTCGGTTTGAGGTGGTCAACTGTTTTGTCTGGGCCACTGAATTGTTATGACTGTAGCCATGTCTATACATAGAAAGAAGTTTTAAAATGTGCTCATGTCTTCACCTCTATTCTGAACTCCTTGGAATCCTAAATTACAGCCTGCAAAGCCATTTTTCACATTCGTTTGAAAGGAATCCTCTCAAATTACTTAAAACATACTTTTTCACAGAGAAAAAAAAGAGTTAATTGATGGACTTTCTTTCTGACATTATTGCCCTGCCATTTTTAAATGAGTAGAGGAGTCAGGGAACAGAATTTGGCATAGTGGCAAAGGCCTAATTTACTGCACACTGTGCTGGGACAAAACAGGGGAGCTTCAGTGTGTAGAGATCATTTATACTCTACCACTTTGAAGTGCTTCCCAATCCTTTCATTGTGCCCAGAAAGATTAATTACTAAAAGCCAGAACAATCAGCTAAATCCACAACAGGAAAATTATTTGAGGAAAAGCAGTACCCTCACCCCCTGCCCATTTATCTTGAAACTGGGACATTTGTGAAAGGAGGAGGGCAGTAATGTTGGTGTTAGTTGGACCGTTGGTCATGACTTAACAGTGGCCGGTGTTACAGGCTCTTGCTGTAATAACCCTTTGGAAATACGAGATATTTTCTTGAATCTGTCTTTTCAAATGACCATAAAAGACTCCCATAGACTCTACAATCAGTGTGTGCACAGTGAACATCGGTCTGTGCGTGTGGGCAGGACTTTTCCAGCTCAACTTTTTAAACTTTGTAATCAG
Organism: Mallotus villosus; assembly: GCA_903064625.1. NCBI lineage: Eukaryota > Metazoa > Chordata > Actinopteri > Osmeriformes > Salangidae > Mallotus > Mallotus villosus. The sequence continues at coordinate 104,271 of CAEFZP010005665.1, read as the reverse complement.
ACTATGGTTTCTACAGTGTAATTTGGCCCCAGACAGACTTCCTCCTCCCTGTTGAGGTAGCGAGAGCTTCTGTGTTTGATGTGTTTTACCCGCTGCTGGCGATGTTTAGCCTCTCCTACCCAGTGCTCTAGCTGTGGTAGCCCACACTGTAGAACCCCTGATGGCCAGTAGGGGGCAATGTGATGAGCCTTACATCTTGTGGACCCCCTGTGGAGATGTGAAGCTATCTGAGGAGAGGGAAGGCCCACTGGCTTCCTGCTGCTCCTGTGTGTGCGAACACAGACATGTTTTGAATGGACTCTTGGATTTGGTCTCTTGGAAACATGTATGTTTCCTTTTAATCAGTTTTTTTCTACCCAGCTTTACGCTCTGTTTGAATATCAGACATATGCAAATGTGAATTGATCAGACCTTCTCTCTACACCCCCAGGTGACTGCAGTGCGTCAGGACTGTGAGTTGAAGATTAAGGGGTTAATGCCAGCTGAGCTACGTCAAGAACTGGAAGACACCATCACCTCTCTCAAGTCTCAGGTGAGAAGTAACTCCCAGTCGGCCATGTTGTTGGTTAGAGTCCGTCCCAGTTGAACTTACAATTTTCCTTTGGTTATTTTGAATCATAAAGATGGAAGTTTGTACCTTCCTCCCATAGATTTCCTTTCCCTCCTTCTACAAATTGATCTAAACCACCAGAAACTCAACCCACATGTTTACTTTGAACTGCATGTCACAGATTCTTGGGACTAAAGACAAAAGTATGGGAGGGGGAACATTATTATACTTTGAAACCACATTAATACAACCAACAGGGGTCTGGGCCTGCTCATAATAATTTTGCAGGGCCTTGTCTGACATGAAACTGGTGGAGGGGGGCTTTCAGCAGTCCAACATTCTCGATCTGAACAATAGGCCTTTTTCTTTGTCAGCTGCCTGCACCATCAGCGTTTGTTAGGGGGAGCCTCTCAACAGCACCAATGCCCAGCCTGCTTCGAATAGCTCAACCCAGATCCCTTTTCAGCCTGTGACCGCAGTCCTGTGATCCGATATGTTTATACGATGTAATTCGTGACCAGAACAGCCTCCCCTCTCATTGAGGATGTCGTGGTTTTTGCACATTATGATGCATTATTTTTGAGGATGAAAAACTGGATGGATAGAAAATGAGCCTGTGTCTCCAACCACAGCGAAACAAACACAACAAACTTCTCTCCCCTGAAAGGCTGTGTACTTCCAAATCCAGTGTCCCTAACATGTGCCCCACTAAACTCCCCCAATATCCCTGTGTCCTAACCTGGTAATCCACCAACCCAAACCCCCGCTTGCCTGACCCCATCTTAAAAAAATATTTTCTTCCTCAATCCTAAACTAACCCCCTTTTTCCACCCAGTTACTCTAACCTTACCATTCAAAAAATGTCTTCCCAACTCCACTTGTTCCAACTAACTAGTTACCAGAAAATGTCTCTCTATTTCATGTGCTCCCTATGTGCTTCCTGTCTTCCACAGGTAAACTTCCTCCAGAAGAGAGCCTCTGTGCTCCAGGATGACCTGGATTCCTGTCGCAGTAGAAGGTCGGTGTGTTTGTAGCTCTCTTGCTGAGTGTGTTCATACATGCTTCTACGCATACTACATTGACAGTTGTATGTGCAATATCAATATACACTTGCGTGTACCATTGACTCCCGTATAAGTTCCTGCAATATCAGACCCAAAGTGTTTTAAATAGGTCCATGTGACTGGGAGAAGTGTCACTATGGAAGCCTTTGATGTTCTGGTGATCTATCACATTGTCAAACTGCAGCAATGGATTTATGTAAAGCATCTATACATACCCAGTGATAAGAAGCCTAGTCAAATGGGTTCTGGCCCCATGATGCTTCTCACATATCAGGGCCAGATCTTTCCCAGGCCCCTGAGTCATGTAGTGTTCTCAAACTGGAAGATCCCTCTCTATAACAAGCTGGCCTCTTGTCCCTCTATAAAAGAACAAGATGCCATTTTGTGTTTGTGTCTGTGAGATTATGGCTAAACCTGTGTTTACCTGTCTATCTCCCAACACCCCACTTCCCTTAATACAGGTAACCATGGACCCGTCCACTCTCTCCATCCAAGAACATGAAGGATAAGGCAGATGTGAGCCTCACTGACATGGTTACAATGTATAACACACACGCACCAATGCCTTTCATGCCATACAACTACTAATCATCTAAGCCAGTTCTGTATGTTGTGCGTCATGATGTTTTAAGCATTGTGATGTTCTTTTAGTTTTTTATATAACATTTGTTCACTGTTGTTTTGTTTTTTTTTACAGTAAATGATCATATCAAATTGTATTATTGTAATTAAAGTATTTTTTCATCATAAACATTTGTTTTGTTCTGCATTAACTTGATCTTAATGTAGTTATTTATTCACACCATCGATATGTTCATATACATTTGACATGTACACTTGATGAGCATCCATATTGGATAAGACTGTCAGTCAAACCCTTTGATCTCATGTCAAAGAACTTGAATCCTCCATTACTTTTAGCGGTATTTGGTGTTCATTTTCTTTCCAAGTCTATCCTTTTTTGGGCTCTCAAAAGAATCTACGGCTATTCAGTTGGGGGGGTTTGTGGTCAGTACAGATAAAGAGCTCTGGAAATATTGTTTGAACTTCCAGCCAAATACTACAACAGTTTGGTCCAAAGACTGATTCCTCAATACCATGCCATGACTTTGTGTTTTACCAGTGGCTCCACTCAAACCCCGTCTCCATGACCCATACTTCAGTTCACAAAACACCCTGCGTCTAGGCCTTCACAGACAAAGGGTTTGTTTAATGGTTATGCCTGTTGATGGTCCAAGTAAGGGCCACTATTGTTTTCCAGTAGTACTTTATGTCTATGATAGGTTATATGTTCATAACTTCAAGGGAATCCTTGTTTTTCCAGTTTCAGACCTAATGTTGAAAATCAGATTAGATTTGTAAAAAAGCAGAGCTTGCAGGCATTTGCATTGGAATTGCTGGCGTTTATGCATGCCTTTGCGCACTTCCTCGATTTCCCATTGTCCATGACCTGCCTGACTGTTTCCAAATGTAATACTACACCAATGCCTGTATTTATTTGATGTTCTGATTCTGCTGCCCAGAACCTGGAATTTAGTCTTTCGGCAGAAAGTCTTTGTAGTGTCTGTTGTATATGGAAAGGGCATGCAGAGAACTTGTACCAACTAAAGGGATTCCAATCTTAGATTATTCGACACGATTTTTTACTAGTGGTTCTGATTGCTTAATGTGGTAGTCATTTGAGGGGTTGGTGAGATGGGCTGTATTTGACGTGTGTGAGGGTGAACATTTTGGAATATCTTGGCTGTGTGTGTGCGCACATATGTGTGTTTATGTTTGCAAAAGCTGTTAGGGTTCGTTTATCAGATTTTAACCATGTTCAGTGTGGAACTAAAGGTCAAACCAGGAAGTAAACTTCTGTCCTTCCTGTATTACCCAGTCACAATGTTTGTCTTAACAGTCGGACTATTATCAGAACAGGGACAGTGTAGTTCTACACATCATCAGAACACCGCAGATACATTCCTGTCTGAATGAGAGATTGAAGTAATATCATTTATTCCCGTTAGGGATTAAAGGACTCCTCTACTTCCTCTATGTGATATCTCAAAGGTTGAGCGGGGGGTGGGATATTGAAAAGGCCATTCGGGGATGTGACTGGTCACCTCCCTTCACCAGTGTGTTCTGTATCACAGCGCAGGATGCCACCCTTGCAAAAGGCAGGGATGGTTGATGGCTTTGCGTTTGAGGGTGTTTCCTTCTGTTCTTCTAAAATTGTGTTTTGGGTTGTGCGGGGTAGCCTTTTGTACATACAGTGTATAATCAACCCTCACTGGGAGCATGTGTCCATGAGTGACTGTCTGATTATTCATGCTTGTGATTGACTGTATGTAGCACTCGCTGTGTGAGTGTGTTGGTGTCTATTCATGAGTCGCTGCGCATTTGCAGCGTGTGCTTATGTGCATGTTCAAGAGTCGGTGAATCTTTTTATAGAGCTATTTTCTGAGTCAGTCCCTGGGAGGCCCAGTGTTTGGCTGCTGTTCTCCGACTGCATAAATAAACCTGTTTATCGCCGACATGCCATGTCTCACTCACTGCTCTATTTATTTAGTGTTTCCCGTCATGTTTTTTCTCGCCTCCGTTTCTTGTTGATGTGACGCTGATGTTGACGGCAATGTAGCTGGGGGGTTTTTTCTAGGCTGTCAGTCAACCGTTGACTCCTCCGAGCAACAATGCTCAGCCTAACTGGGGAGTGGAAGGAGAGTTAGGCGGGGAGATCTGCACGGGTATGTGAGTGATGGTAGATCAATGTGCTCTGTTCGTCTGTACGATTGCCACATGGATTTTCTGTCAGGACTGATAGTCGGTGGGTGAACTAAAGGCCGGAACACAAGGAGGACCAGGAGTCGTTCTCCAACACCTCCCGCTACAATCACCGTCAGAAGAAACAAGTTGTAGTGTAGTAGGATATTTAGGTGTGGATGGGGTCGATGAAGAAAGTGTTTGTCCTTCTCTTCATAAACGGAGTGACTAAGTTCAGTTAAATTCTGGATTTTAATAAGTATTATCAATCTGCAGATCGGGAGAGAACTAGACTTCTGACAATAAAGGACAACACAACACCAGGCTTAGGTCTCAATCATGTCTCTCAGCTCTGAAGGCCGGAGGACCATCTTTTATAGGGCACAAGAATGTAAACATAGATAGTGACAGTCAGGCAGTATGAATAACGTTACAACAGTCTCAGAGAAAGAGATTCACAGCTCCCAACACATGACAACTCTCAGACTAGAGAGAGATCATAGTTGGAGCTCTCCTTGTAGTCATGACAAGGGACATTTACCCAGTACTTTCTCCTGACCCCGAACATCTATTAACCCTGACACATAGACACAATCTACTCTTGTTAATAGCAAGGTTACATGAGAACATACTAACTTGTATCCAATGACTAGTTCTATTGATGAGTGTATAATGTAAGCACACAGGAGATCCCAATTTCTTCCACAGGGTGGGTCAGTTCATTGCTGCTTGGTGTGCTTCATTATTCAAATACCCTGTTTTCTCTCTTCTGAATTTCTGTGGATCCCACCACCATGGTCCTCTTCTCAACACCTTGGTCTACTGTTTCTGTTAATCCCTACAGCGATCACAGAATCAGTGTGTTCAACCACAGCCCTGTCACAAAGACTGATGGGCCATTCAGTAGTCTCTGTCTCTGGCTTCCTCCCCTCAGTCTCCAGAGACATATGGATATATCTAAGTAGTTAAAAGTGGTTTGTTTAAAGTGAAGGTTTTGTATGTACATGCGTGCTCTGAAAGCCACATACCAGACTGCTCCATAGCTGTCCTTTCTAGCGCATCCTCTTGGAGACATACTGGCCCAGTATGGTCTCTGTCTTTGTCAGACTGTAGCTGAGGAAATGAGAGTCATTACCATGGGAGAGGAGAGAGTTTCATGGCCCAAAAGGGATTAGGATGTGCATCCGACATTGTTTCTATACATTGGTAGACTTAAAAGTCAAGCGCAAAATGGGATTAACGGGTTAAAAAAGACCAGTAAATAACCTTCAACAGCCCAACTCGCCCCCCTTGCTCTTTAATGTCTCTCTTTTTTCTCTTCCCCTTCTTTTTATATTTTTCTCTCTCTTTCCCCCATCTATTTACTTACCCCTCACTGTTTTTCCAGCTCCTCTGTCAATATTTCTCAAACTTGTTTTCTCTCTCCCCTCTCTATCTCTGTCCTCACTACCCTTTTTTAACATCAGAATGCACAGGTAGTAATGAAACTCCCACTCTACATATGCTTGGATGGAGGCAATCCTTCAGAGGCCATCTCAGGTTGAAAGATTTCACTATTATTATTTCCCATAAATTGAACCTTTTAACAAGAAGCCCCTTCCCTCCTCCAAAACAGCCCCATAACAAGCTGCTGAATTGTTGCTCCTCTTTTACCCTCTTTTAAGGGTATTATACACCATGTCCAACTTCAAAGACGCTCTTAACTCCACACTCTAATTGTATCTTCTCCTGCCTCTCTGTATGACATCTGATTCTGCTGACAACTGCACTTTTCTTCTCTTCCTTTCTCTTCTCTGTTCTGTCCCTCTTCTTCTCATTCCTCCCTCCTCTAGCCACCTGTCATCTACACGTGTCCCCCTCCCCTCATCATATACTTACTTCATGGGTGGGGTGTTAGGGGACGGGGGGACGGGGGTAATTGTTCTGATCTTGTTACCTTTTACAGACAGACTCAATTTGCTCTATGGAGTGGTTGTCTCACACCAAACAAACTGGAAAACTGTGTCTGGAGCCTTTCCACTGTCCTTCTCTGTCTCTCTCTTTCTCTCTCTGATCCCTCTCTCCAAACGGACATTCGCACTTCCCCTCCTTGGTTGATAATTGTCATAAGCTTCCCTCTTGGTTTCATTTTCCATTGTCCTCCCCAAAAATTCTTGGCTCTGGCTGCAGATAAAGGGATGAGCACTTCAAAGGGGCGCTGCTAAGAGCTTAACCCCAAGCTGAAAGGAGCAGCAGACAATACGGTAATTGAGAGCAGTTACTGATCACAGGGCTGCAGCACTGTGGCGAAAGAAGCGCAGACACACACACATTCACTTACTCTCTCCTTAAGAGTGTTTACGATGTTGCTATGCTGGTCAGTAGCGTGGGTTATGACAGGGTCAAGGCTGCTCAGGATGTAATATAACACTGCCATAAAGTCTCGTTCAAGCACTGCACTCCTTTTTACATCTGAATTGAATGTATTATCCATATTCAGTATCAGACTGTGATTTGGGGGCACAGTTTGAATTGTCTGCCGCAGAGACATAGTCAGAACACCAGTACACAAACAGCATTCAGGGAGTAAAGTAACTAGAAATGATGTACAGTCTTTGTCTTTATGTTTGTCCTCTGGAAGCTGACTGGATGTAATCTGTCCCTGTAATAATATCTTCACAAACAGACACACACTTATGCCCCTTAACCTCTCCCTCCAACCATAAAGCCCTGATGTTCCAACCCCACCCCCCTACACACACACACACACTCCTCTGTATGGCTCCTTTTATAGGCCTGGACACCCCTGCTCCTGGCCAGGTCACGGTCTGGGGTCAGCCTCAGAAGTCTTCCAGAAGGAGGACCCCTCCTAGGAGCCCCCCTGCCATATCAAAGACCCTGAGATGGACACAAGGGCCCAACTGGCCCCCAGTAACGGCAGGGGGTCTGAGCGTATCCATAGAGATGGTTTTACCTCTGTGTTTACTGTCAGAGGTCACCCCCTCCCTCTAACATAAACAAAGGATGACATTGTTTGGTTGGCATTATATAGCCTGGTAGCACTGGGCTCATATCACTTTCAAGAAATGTAGGGTTGGTAGAAGATATGACAGGCTTGTTTGACTGCCAACATTCATGGGTAGTAATTCATTTGTATGTCATAAATGATTACCAAGCTCATGTATGTTTCACTCTCTGGGGCTCTGACCAAGCACATTATTAACACAGGCAAAATGATAGAGCATAAAAAAAACTTAAATCAAGCAATAAGAGCTCATTTAGTCTATTCTGTTTGGAATGTAAGGTTCACCGAAGTGATAGATTCATTCATACACACAGGGACTATCCTTCACTTTTTATTTGACTGTGTATTTAGCAGCTCCATTACTTATTGAGCCCTGGAGAGATCAAATTAGTCTGTTTTAAAATCCAGTCTTTCACACTAGTGTCTGCTGTGTAGGGTAAAACAAGTTCCACAGATGACTTGTTGTTTAAATGGCTGAACGTTCACAGACTTCACTCCTCGTTACCTCATCTTCTAGTTCTATTCCTCTAGTGTGCTTTACAAAGCAGAACATTAATACTAAAGGGGAAGAGAGGAAGCTTATGGTCTGCTGTTTCCCGCATAACATGGCTGTCTTTCAGGAAAAAGATATCCCTATTGTTGGGTTGTGAAAATTACTTTTATATGTGTGTAATAACCTACTCCAGTATCAAAGGTCTCGATATCTGAGCTGTGAAATGTGTGTGCCTATGTTGAGATGTCTATTTAAAAGCATACATTTCAACTCTAGTAGAATTTAACATACACATTTATTTGGCATGTTTTTTATTTCTATATATCAGCATTCATGCAGGATTTGTTACACAGCGGTGCATCTTTTGCGCATCACAGGGACGCAAAGGGTTAATCTTGAAACTATGTGAATCTTAAAAGGAAAAAAGAGGCCTGTGTCTTTAAAGTTTATGTAGCAACAGAGGGATTGCAGGGATAATGCTATTGGGGCGGCAGATCAGTTACTTCTGACGTTCCAAAGCCTCGGGGAGTTGGCTCAAGATTGCTTGTCTTTGATAAGGTCCTTGCAACTTTGTAGTAACTTTGCGATCTGTAAAATCATTGGTAAAGATCTACATATTTTGTTTAAATGATACTCAGTCGTCAAGCAACCTCACCTATTTAACTAATATAATTTTGATTCAAGACTGAGTATCGACCGATCAGATCCTGCGGTTCTATTTTTAAAGAGGCGTACAGAGAGAATTTGTTTTTTATGTAGCTTTCGGGACTAGGCTGTCGGTTCCTTACTTTGAAGTACGCTGGTATACCCTGAGCTCAGTACGTATTGGAATAGCCTACAGGAGAAACCCACCGTATGGCATGGCAGCCTGAAAACGTTTGGGCAGAAAAGGGGAAAACAGACGTTTTTTCCTTTCGCAAGTCACTATTATTATTCTTTCTGTAACTAACTCGAAACACATCGGAGTGTAAAGGAACATGTCGTGGGACAAAAAATCTGGATAATTTTTTTGTGGATGAGAAACTAGAGACTTGAGGACCGAACTCATGGATCGATGGTATGTTATAAGATTGTGCTCCTCGCGCGCTGGCCCAATTGAAGTTCCTTTGATGTGCTGTTAATTTGCTTTGAAGTATTTTAGCTTCATATTCGTTTGTTATACATAGCCTACACCAAAAACAAACTGTTTAGTAGTTTGATCATACACGTATTTGTTCACTTCACTGCTAGTTTTAGTGTTGAAAAAGTGTAGGTATTCATCACTACAGTTGGCTACTTATGCGGAATGCTTTTCTCCAAGAGATCTGAGAATTTCAAACAAACTTTGTGGTTATTTTAACACTCCGTGTACTGAACAATACAAATAGGCTTTGGCTCTGATGTATTGAGTTATGAATAGCACATTTAAAGACGTCGTTATAATTTCAACTTTGTAAGTTGCACAACTTATCTGCCTTTGATAGACCGTTGGCTAAACGTAGCCTAGCTTAATGGATTTAAATTGATCGGCAAATGTATCTTTAAATCAATGGTACGTGGTTCATTCTCTAATGTGGACTAGCATTGAATATATTGTCTTGTTAAACACGATGACCACATGTACGTCCGTTATTCTTGAGATATCTGAGCTTTTCTATTGGTCCTTTTTAGATTTGTAGCCTGTGTGTCTCTCTTTGGACACGTTTTCAAAGCCCCAAGTCTATTTCAGGGTGTGTTTTTATGGACGTGTAGTATAGTCACTTACCCTAATGTATAACAAAGTGATTCAAGGTAGGTTAAAGCTGCCTACTGGTGGATTTATGTTGATGTGCCCCGTTGTTGTATAGCCTACTGTCATTTTGTGGAGATGATCTTTGACTATACAAGTGCTTTATCGATCTCTGTTGGAATGCACACACGTCTAGTGTTACTCATTGATTCTTGAATTTAATTCAGACGGTTCTTCTCTTGATGGCCGCCCTATCCGTATTTTGTTTTATATGAGAGTCAAACCCAACTATTTTAATGATAATTATTTTGATCCATTATGCTTGTGAATTCAGGTTTAACCTTCCAATGTAGGCTAATTGTATCTTAATGAACACTTGTATAAGATATGACAAGACTGCTTGGAGAATCGTTATTTAGCCAATGTAAAACCGCGTAGCCCACTATTCCTCTATTCTACCAAGTCGACATTTTTGAAAGTCACATTTGGGGCCCGAGAATACTTTTTGTTCCTTGTCTCCCTTTGAAGTTGGGGCGGTTCTGGTTTTGATTAGATCAATACTTTATGTTTCAGAGAGAGGACGGGCAGAGAAGCTCCCCCGCTGACATACGAAAGTGAGGAGATTATACAGTAGAGCTCCGAGGAAGGACAACACGGGCTTTTTCTGCTGCCTCCGGAGCCATGAGCCGGGCGCTTACGGACCACATTGCCACTAGTTTTAGAGAGGATGCTCCTCGTCCTCCGGTCCCGGGGGAGGAGGGCGAGGCGCCCTGCTATCCTGGCAAATTCGCAATGATGAGACCCCAGGGTACGACCAAATCAGTTCTGCTTGCTTCTCCCGGTTCCAGTGCGAGGAGAAACGAGGATGGACTTGGGGAGCCCGAGGGGAGTGCCTCCCCGGATTCGCCGCTTGCCCGATGGACAAAGTCTTTGCATTCTCTACTTGGGGATCAAGACGGAGCTCACCTGTTTAGGACATTCCTGGAGCGGGAGAAATGTGTTGACACTTTAGACTTTTGGTTCGCCTGCAACGGTTTCAGGCAAATGGACCTCAAGGATACCAAAACGCAGCGCGTTGCCAAAGCAATTTACAAACGATATATCGAAAACAGCAGTATAGTCGCCAAGCAGCTTAAACCTGCTACTAAAACTTTCATTCGGGATAATATAAAGAAGCAACAAATAGACTCGGCGATGTTTGACCAGGCACAGACCGAGATCCAAGCTACCATGGAGGAGAATGCCTACCAGATGTTTTTGATCTCTGACATATATCTCGAGTACGTGAGGACCGGGGCAGAGAATCCAAGTCACGCTAATCCCAATGGACTAGGCAGTTTGAAACTGGTGTGTGGCTACCTACCCACACTGAACGAGGAAGAAGAGTGGAGTTGTAATGACTTCAAAGGCAAAGCACTGGCTTCCGTTGTTGGACTATCCGCAAAAGCGCTGAGGGCGACAGTCGCACTGAGAACAGTGGAGGTGATGGAAAAAGGGTACAGGTAAGCATGTCTGACATCTTTCATCAATGAGAGTGTGGTCGTAGTAAATGACAAGAAAAGTGCATTTATTTAAAGAACCTAAAGCAACCACTGAATAGCATACTAGAATGAATTGGAATACCAGTTAGCTCGTTTCCATATCAATGCGTTTTCCTCTCACATGGATTGCGTTAACTTGGTGGGAGAGGGGGACTCTCTCTCCTACTTACTCTCTCACACACACACACTGACATGAGTATTACTGTGTAGAGCAGCCCTCTGCTGGCGCACACTCCACTGGCTTGCTTCAGTTTCCGGAGCTTTGAAATAGTTCTGGAGATAGAGGGATCGTCTTCCAAGGGAAGTTCACTGAGCGGCCCTGGCCTCAGCCCCAGCCAGAATAATAATAGATGACACTGTTGCTACTTTATGCTTCATCCCTGATTTTTGTCATGTTGTCTACTTTCATGGCGCTGGTTCTATTCAGTTTAGATATTGATTTGGTTTTGATTTCTCTTTCAAGCATGCATTATTTGAAATTTCAGAACCTCTTCCTCCCTTTTAAGTGTTTTCCACCCAGGCATGTGGAACTAATTTCTCCGTTCTGTCTCCTTCTTCATCTGAATCAGGTTATTCTCCACAAAAGATCATTTTGTGGATAGTATTCTTACCAACAGCAGCAGCTATAACGGAGAACCTGTCTCTCTCCCGTAACATTCTTCCTTTTCACCCTGAAACTGCTCTTTCCCCACTGTAATTTTGTCTCTCCCTTTTGATGACTCAGGGATGTTTTACTTTTAAAGGGAGAGAAGGTAAAATAAGAAAATGGGGTGGTGTAGAATGGGAAGTGGGGAGGCTCTTCATAAAAGAAAGAAAAAGAAAGGGAGAAAGAGAATGAATTGGGGGTTAGGGGAAGACGCACGGAGGGAAGAATGTGAGGGCCAGCTGTGCAAAATACCTGGCTCTGCGAGCCCCTCTGAAGGTCAGGTTGGAGTTGGGGCCTAGAGATTTAGTCATGCTGGGATTCTCTCTCTCTTCTCTCTCTCTCTCTCTCTCTCTCTCTCTCTCTCTCTCTCTCTCTCTCTCTCTCTCGTTGTTCATAAAGAGGCCCCCTCTCCCCCTTTTTCTATTCTGACACACTCTCACACTTCCTTTTTTCTGTCATTCTCTGTCTGTCTCTCTATCTCGCCATGACAAGAATGCATAACGGCCTGCTTGAAAGAGAGAGAGAGAGTGGTAGGGGTGCATGGAGAGTTTGCTTAGGAAGTGTATATGTTTGAGGGGAACAAGGGAAGCTGTAAACAGTTTAAATCAAATTTGAAGGCTGTACCTTTTTTGAGGTTGTCAGAGAAGTGTCATGGGCCATCACACACATTCTCGTCCTCTTGGTAGTCAGAAGGAAGGAGGGAGACCTATGAAAGGTGGTGAAACCCCAAATTGGGGCCTGTCACATTCCTCAAGCCCTGGGCCCTGGTGGAAAAAGTCATTAAACACACACATAAGATCGCAAACACATATTGACCAATCGTGAGTAGAAAATCTTATCAAACTGTGTAACTTCATTGTAAATAACCCAGTGTGTCCTGCGTTGACCACCAGGTCGTACAGACGAGGGGACACTGGGAATCCTTACCATGTAGGTTCCTTCGCTCCCGCCACCAGCACCAATGACAGCGAGGCGTCAAGCGACGCCCTGACGGACGACTCCATGTCGATGACCGACAGCAGTATGTAAGTTCACCTCATCACGCCATGGGTCTGCATGCGAAACGGTGTTTACAGTTTAAATGGGCTTTTTGGGGAACGGTGGGATATTGCGTCCAAACTCAGTTGTGAATGACAGGGGATTAGCCTGGTCCTAACCAGACTCTCATACATTTCATTTGTACAGAGAGTCTGGGATCGCTCCATTGACAAGCGTTAACTTCCTTGAAGGCGGGTACTCTGTTTTAAAACTATTGGATCTGCCCAGAGCCACTCTGGATGCGCCATAACCAATCGCTAGCATTCACATTAGCCAACTCCTTCACCACGAACGGAGCTAGCTGGAAAATCAAACTTTTCCCAAACCCTGTGGGGAGGAGGGCCAAAACATCATGGCCACTAACAAAAATTCGGCAAAGACTGTTCTTGCTCCGGCTCTAACTTCTGGATATTCGGCAGCATTGCCACAACAGACCGAATGGCTTTCTCCGCCGCCCTTACTGAACTTCAACTCAACTAATATACCGAAAGCCCAGACCTAGTACAGAAGCAAAATGAAAATTGAGCGGAAGTACGTAGGAGGGCAGAGCCAGGCTAGACTGACATGGCCACTGACAAAAAATAACCTGACCAGGCAACCAGCCCAGGTGTAGGCGAGTACAGAATGTAGGTTCACTTAGGATCTGGTTCCTTTTCAGCTGTTTGTAAATGTCAAAGCTGGGTTTTGAACTGTGGGACTCTACTGGTTTACAGACTCATCAGTCCTCACTGATTCGATAAAGGGTAGTTCAGCCTTCATAAAAAGTGATTTGTTACCCTTGTGATAATTCTCCTGAAGCCATCACAGTTTAGGGCCACCCAATGCTGTGCAGGGAACATGACAATCTCAGGTCAAGGTCCCTGGTAGTCACAGTGCAATGATGTCACCCAATGGCAAGGGAGGCATGAGCAAGCGAAAAAAACAAGTCAGAGTGTCTGGAACACAGGGAGGAAAGAGTATCTTTACAGCCATAGGAGCAGTGACAGCATAATATGGCCGCCATAAACAGTTTTATGATGTGGAGTATCAGTGCTGCTGGGGCATATCTGTAGACAGCCCACATCAAAGAGCCCAGGGAATCGAGATAGCCCCGAGCCTCCACCGTTGCTGGGCCACAGACCTGCGTGCACACACTGTACTTTGCGCGCACTGAGACAAAAGCGACGTTAAACAGCCGGTAAAGCGTTTCCTGGTTATGTCGGCTCCCTCCATTTGATTAGAATATTTCTTCTTCTTCTAGGGATGGTTAAAAGGGCCCCAGACACACACATCAGCAAAAATGTGAATCTCATTTACAGATAAAGAACAGAAAAGAATAGAATAGAATAGGGAAGGGAGGGGGGGGGTGTTAAGATTTGACTTGTATCTTATTTATGGATTTGCTTGGACGCTGGGGAATGCAGCTGCCAACTTCAAACATTACCTTATCTTACAAACCAGCCTTTTGATGTGCAGAGATCAGAGGATGACTAGTGCGGCTTGCCAAATGAAGATTGGAGCGGTGGGGGGGAGGGCGTACGACTGTGAGATTTCAAAGCAACAGTAAAAAAAATATGTGTGTAATGTGTATCTATATGTGTGTGTATGTAGAGATGTATATGTATAACCCGCCAAAGAGTGCACTTTGGGCTGGGCTGGGTCACCAGGAACACAGCAGTTTGGCTGGGGGGAAAGATAGGAGACTTGGCTTGACTGCATGGTAGCTTAGTTGTCAGAGCCAAGGTAAAGAAGATTACTGCTATGTTTCAGAGCATTCTTACCCTAACCAAACATATCTTATCAAGTATTGAATCTTGTTCATATGTGACTTCTTGATTCATGCTAAAACGTGAAGCTGGGTTTGTGTAAAGAACTGTAATGTTTGTGGAGCATGTTTGCTCTACAGCATAAACCAAAACGCCCCTCCCCCACTACTTTAAAAGTTAAGTAATGTAATGTTATGGTTTGATTGTGTTTCAATGTAATATAGTTTGCCTACTAGGCAGCTAATACGATGCATCCTGATTGGTTATGTGGGTTTAATTTGTGTATTTGATTGATGGAGTGACCTGTGTGGTCTCCCCCCCCCTCTTCTCCCAGAGATGGCATCCCTCCATACAAGCTGGCCTCTAAGAAACATCTCCAGAGAGAGATGCAGCGTAACATGAGGATGAACAGCCAAGTCTCCTTGCCTGCCTTCCCTGTAAGTACATACACACACACACACACACAACTTAAAACAAATCTGGGAACCGAGAACATTATTATTTCCTTAGACTCTTCAAGTGTTATGCTTCTTCCAAGCATAGTACCACCAACTGTATTCCACATCCTCCATTCAACACACAGAACAACAAAGATCAGACAGCGAAGCAGATGTCAAAGACCCTACTACACACATACATACACACACACACACACACACACACACACCACACACACACACACACACACACACACATGAGACATACCACCCCTTGCTATCTTTGGTGTCACCAACACCCCCCACGAGGTTCCTTGAAGTCTGCGGGAGCCAGGCTTCTAAGCTGTTTATCGCTCTGCGTTCTAAACACACCAGACTTTCTCCACACTGATGAAGTAAATACAGAGAATGGGGAAAGATGGGGGAGATCTCTCACTGCTTTATCCTGGGGGCTCCTGGAAATCAACCGCACGCACACACACACTGCTTTGATCAGAGGATGAATGGAGGCAGAGCACAGGAAAGTGACAACTTCCAACAGCGCTGGCCCCTTTTTTTTCTACACCATGCCCCCACCCCCCATCCATCCTCTTGCTCTCCTACCCGCTCTCATTCCCCAAACGAAGGGTTGTGAGGGAAGAGTTGGAGCGTGTCATGTGAGCTCTTGTTGGGAGGGTGGGGGAGTGTTGGGGAGCTGAGGGCTTCAGAAAGGCAGTTGGAGAGATGGATGAAATGTAGGGAATAAGAGGGGAAATGCAACTTTCTCAACTTTCTTTTCAACACTGTTGCTGTCTGATCCTGGCACTCCATATTCTCTATATCTCTCCAGTCACTGTGTCTGTATTACCGTCTCTCACTCACTCCTTCTCTCCCCCCCTTCCCCCCCCTCTCTCTCACCCCTTGTTGTCCTCCCTCCCATGGTTTGGCGATGGCTGCCATTCCCATGGTGCACCAGCCCCAGGCCACATCAGTCAGCCCCTCTTTCTTTCCTCTGTATCTATTTTCTTCCCTTCATCCCTCCTACAAAGGGATCCCCCCCCCCAAAAAAAAGTTAAATCAAGAAAAGCTCAGTGCAAAAATGCTAATGGTAAAAGGATACACACGTGCGCGCACGCGCACACACAGGGGGATAGTGTCGCAACTGTACCTCAAAGGTGCCCAGCATGCAAAGGAGAAAATAAATTACCTCAGTTCCTCTGATCTCCCCCTATTTCACTCTTCTCTATACCCCTCCCTCTCTTCTTCTCCTGCTGCCTGTGCACATCTCCCTCATCTTAACGTCTCCCCTCTTTTAATCCCCCTCCCACTCCCGTCAATATGTGACTTTTATTCCTAGATGTAAAGCCATGGTGTCCCCCTCCCCTCCCTCTCCCCCCGTCCTCCCTTGCTCCCTAGCGAGTGTTTGATATTTGACGAGGGGTCCCTTTGAAGTGAGCAGACTTCAGAAGCGGCCCGCCGACAGCTCAGTGGCGTTACAGAGAGGGTAGAGTGTCAGCGCCCCCCCGTCAAGGCACCTCGGAGTGTGACCGACTGCCACCGGATGGAAGGGGGGCGAGGGGACGCTGCCAGACCAGTGTCAGCATGGGCACAGGAGGAGGACATGGGCTGTGTGAGGAGGGAGCAGAGATGAGGGGCAAGGAGGAGAAACAAGAGGAAGGGGTGGCAGAGGAAGAGAGAGAGAGAGAGAACACTCAACAGGAAGGACAGAGGTGGAAGACGGAGCGTGCACCCTCGTCCGTTTCACAACAACTCACGTTCTTTCCTTCATCTCCCTCCTCCGCTCACCTCTCTGTCTATCCCTCTTCTCCTTCTCTTCCATCCTCTCTCTCTCTATCCATCTATCCCCACTACTCGCTCTCTCTCCGTAGCGTACGAGGCGAGCTCCTCAGGAGATGTCTCCTGTGCAGCCTGTGGTCTTTGCTGCCCAGCTCATCGCCCGTCTGGAGAGGCTGAAGAGAGAGCAGGAAACCATGAGCTCCCTGGAAGAGCGGCTGCAGCAGATTCAGGAGGTGTGTGTGTGTGCACGTGTGAATGTTTATGGAGATGTCAAAACATCTTTCGGCTCTTTTCGTGTCATTTAGGGAGGTGTCTTCACTGACTGGTCTCTCCTGTTGTCTGTCTCTTTTTAGGAGGAAGAGAGGGATGAAGCTGAGCTGTCATTCGGCAGTATCCCCCTGCTTCTCTCTCCCCACTCCCACCCCCTGGCTCTCCTCCCCCCGGGCCACACGGATGAGGACCCCCAGGCCATCCTGGACGAGCACCTTTCCCGCGTCCTCAAAACCCCCGGCTGCCAATCCCCCACGGCCCCCGCCCGCCATTCCCCCCGCTCCCGTTCCCCAGAGCACAGGCCTCCTCTCCGGGGAGAGCCGGGAATCAAAGCCCATGCTTCTCCTGGGGCCTGCTCCAGCCCCAGCCTAGGGGCCTTCCCGTCAGCCTTAGGCCCAGGAAGGGCCCTGGTTAGCAGGCAGAGCACCAAGCACATCCACCACCACTACGTCCACCACCATGCTGGGTCCAAGAGCCAGGAGCAAATCGAGAAGGAGGCGGCACTCCGGGTGCAGTGCCTGGGCCCCACGGGGGGCGAGGGTCAGTCATGCCAGCGCAGCCGCAGTCTGGGCCGAGAGATGTGTGGCGGCAGCAGCGCCGACAGTGCAAGGTGAGTTTTTATTTACTATTGCTGTCCACCTTGAATGTCCAGTCTGGACTACGATAATATTTATAATGGCCGTTGTTGTCTGATGTGCTTCTACACATCTACCGTGTCTACTGTTCTGTGCCATGCTAAATTGCTTAAGTCTGTTAGTCCCTTCCACTTTCCTCTCTCTCTCTCCTCACCACCACCATGTTTTCCCTCTCCTCTAAAGAAGCTTCAAGAAGGACATTCCCGGTGTTTTCCGCAGCCCACAGACTAACCAACTACCTGTTTCTCTGTCTCCTCAGCTCCAGACGGTCCAGTTCTCTGTCCAGACGCACATGTTTCTTGGGGGCAGGGGAGGACGTGGCGCCGGGTTGCGGAGGCGACGGTGTCCCCCCTCTCCTGCTGCTGCCCACAGACAGTACTGACCGCTCCCAGAACGTGTGGCAGTGGATCCTGGAGAGTGAGCGCCAGGGCAAGCACAAGTCCCACAGGTGAGACCAGGCCTGTCCCTTCGGCTGTGTCTGAACTTCAAGTCCCACCTGTCTTTGTTTTTTGTCTCCGTCTGTCTGTGTGTTGACCGCATTCCCCCTACTATGTCTTCTCACTGGCATGTTCCTCAAGAGCATTTCAGAATACCTTGAACTACAAATACCCAGCACCTGTTACCGCAACCCTCACCGTGAACTACACTACCCATCGTCCCACACTTCTATTTCTAACCCCATTGTCTGTTTTTGCTCCTCCCTCCCTCCCCACCACCCCCAGCACCCAGAGCACTAAGAAGCCATACGCCGTTGGTGCCTCCTCTACGCAGACCCATACGTGGGGCGGCGGGGGTAACTGTGCCCACTTGAGGAGCCACCAGCCTGCCCACCCATTCGTCCAGGACCCGGCCATGCCCCCCCTGCCCCCACCCAACACCCT
Organism: Mallotus villosus; assembly: GCA_903064625.1. NCBI lineage: Eukaryota > Metazoa > Chordata > Actinopteri > Osmeriformes > Salangidae > Mallotus > Mallotus villosus. The sequence continues at coordinate 85,741 of CAEFZP010005665.1, read as the reverse complement.
GGCCCAGTTGGAGGAAGCTCGGCGGCGCCTGGAAGAGGTCTCCAAGCCCCCCAAGCAGAGGTAGGCATACAAACACTCACTTAAGTGTTCTTTCTATTGGACTAACGCACTGTACTGACATCCATATGTGATCACTGGGGTCCCTGTCAGTGGCTAAAGCCCTGTATGCATGTAAGGGCTGCCACAGGTGCGCTTGAATGAATCAAGTTACAGGAACAGGACTGAAGACAAGGTCACACACAACCTACCTACACCATATAGTATTGCTGCCAAAGCCGTGTTTTCAATAATCTACTTAAGTGTTTTATCAGGAAGCGTGGTCATTCTCTTCAGTATGAAGAGTATCCATGCTAAGCTTTGTGGGTAGTGTAGTGCACAGTGTCATTGGTTGATTACAAGTGTTAGATGTGCAATGCTGACATCTAGAGAGACTTTATTAACCAGACCGTTTTCTTCTCCTGTCCTCCCTTTGCATCAGGCATGTAACGTCAAGCCTTCAGAGAGAGAGGAGCCACCTAGTGCCTGTCCAGAGCGGGGGCCTCACCCCCCTGGCACACCACCAACCTGGTCCCGCCCTCTGCCCTGGCCTCCAATCAGAAGAGTACGCCCTGTGCTTCCTCTCCTTTCCTCCTCTCTGCTCCTCCTCTCAGCTCTAATTCCATCTTATCAGTGTACTTCACCCTTTTTAAACTCCTCTTACCACTCAGACACACACACACACGGAAGAGCAGCTGACAAGGGTGGTCTCTTTTTGGACAAGGGACTTTAAAGAGTGTGTGTGAGTGAAGTGTGGCCTAAGCCACCTGACTGTGGCCCCTCTTTCATTTTTTAATTGGCTGACCTTTAGTCCTGCCAGCTGGCTTGTGCTAGCAGGCTAGCTCTAGTGCTGCTCTGAAGCAGCGCTACAAAGCCTTGGACACCGCTAAAGGGGAATGGATTATATACTGACCCCCCCCTTCCAGTTCCTCACACACTCACACACACAAAACACTGGGTCACACACACACTACAAAGTAGTAGTGGACACCAAGGCTGTAGTTCTTCCTCGTCCTTCTCAGTCTCTGGCTGAAACATGACCTATTAGTAGGCATGCCAGGCACATAATCTACCTTTCCTGTCAGCCTGTACTGGTTGAGGTCAATTCGAGGCCTGCTTTTTTTCAAGTCTGTCTTTGGTATAACCCTGGTGACTGATTCTCTAGATTCATTACGCTTTGCACTGTAGCACAGATGTGTGTGTGTGTGCTCATCGGTGTTGACTGTCTCTCTGTCTCTCTCTCTTTTTTCAGAGCCAGGGAATCACGGCGGCCTTTGGGCTTGGCGGGAGGCGAGACGGTGGTGACGTACTTCTTCTGTGGTGAGGAGATCCCGTACCGGAGGAGCATGAAGACCCACTGCCTCACACTGGGACACTTCAAGGAACAGCTGCGCAAGAAGGGCAACTACAGGTGGGTGCCAGACGCGCACACAAGCCTCACACGTAAAACTCTAACTTAAAACTCACACACAGGTTTACAGAATGTAAAAACAGAAAGCTCATATGAAGTCTAGTTTTACAGAAAACATCTACAGCTAGAGCAGCAGCATCATCGACGGTGTGTGTGCATGTGCGTGTGTGCGCACACCTTCCTCTGTTCGTAGTTAAGCAGAGAGGGAAGGCCGAGGGGGATGGGAGTGCTAGAGAGGGGAAGGGGGAGGAGCGGAGTTAGAATTGGGGCGATTTGGTCACATCTGGTATTGATTTTCATGGATACACTTAATACGCATGGCTTTGAAGCTCTGGCCCTTTCATTTCACCAACAAACACTCACACAAATGGCCAGCGTGCAAATTCTTTACCGACGGTATCAGGGGTCGTCTGTTTGAGGGAGACTTCGAGTGAGTTTCCTGACGTCCAGAACTCACATTTCAGTCAGCGTTTTGGCCCGGTAGTTGAATTTCAGCCATGTTTGATTTGGACCCGTCAGTCGTGTGAATGAAGCTACTGGCTGGTAGCTCACATGCAGCCAACCCTGTTGTGTCGGTGAGTGTAGGAAACTATGCCAGCCGGCCTATGATGGGGGAGTGTCTCCTCAGAACAAGTATGTGGACACAGTCGGCCAATGGGTGGGCTTTTCCCTCAAAGCCAAGAAGGACAGGATTTGGCACACATTGTATCCATTTGCTTACTGTGTACTTCACCCCTAGACCTTTGAGTGAGAAGGTAAAGACCCCCCTGTTGAGGTATACGTTTCCTGCTCCCCTAGTTCCCCCCTCGTCCTGCTCCTCCCTCTCTCCTCCCACCCCCATGTTGGGAAGGTGCAGTAGGCCTCGTCATGCAGTCAGAGGGAGTGTGTGGAGTTGGGTCTTTCAAACATGGCAGCCGTTCAACAAAGAACAGTACAGCGAGGCCCTGCCAGACAGTATTGGTGCCAGATGTTGCTGCTGCTGCTGCACAGAGTCGAGCTTCCAAGACTGCCACATAAAACATGTTCCAATGGAAAGACTGCTCTCTCTCTCTCCTCTCTATCTCTCTCCCACACCCCCGCAGCACATTTGATCTGTCCCCCATCAAAGAGTTTTTGCAGAAGGATGACCCCCAAAAAGCTGTCTCTCATCTGGGGGGGTCTGGTTTCTTGTCTATAGTCTCCTTTAGTTTTGTTGCATTTGACAAAAAGTACAACTCCTATTATTCTGACAAACGTATAAGGATAGTTGGGAGACCTTCTGTTCTTTGTTTAGTGAAGTGTTCCTGTGTTGCAAATGGATGTGTCTTTTAAAGGTGACCACCCGCGTGTGTGTGTGTGCGCACATACTGCGAGCAGTTTGTTTTCAAGACTGGGGCTCTCTTTTATGAGCATTGTTTGTATGACTCCGTCAGCCTCCTCTCATAAAACATACACTGACACAAACACATGGACAAGATGTTGGAATTTCAACACACACACACACACCCCACACATGGACTAAAACAAGGCATTTTTCCATTACAGAGTTAATGACTAAAGTACCCCCCTGCTGGGTCCTCTTCCTCTGAGATGGGGGGCTTCATTACCGAGCTAGTGAAGTCATGGCTGACGAGAGGACCCCCACCCCTCTAGCGTTGTCTGGGGCCCTTCCTATAGTTTAGGATGGAGCCTTGACCCATTTGATCAGCAGGACTTTGTCTTTGTCTCTCTCTCTCCCTCACTGTCTCACTCACTCTAGCTCACTCTCTGCCCATCATTGGTCTGTTTCCTGGGTTCCTCCCTCTGCTTGTAGTAAAACACAGACCAGGAGACGTGTGTGTGCTTATGTAGGCGTGCATGGGTGTGTTCTTGTGACTCGGGGTTATGACAGGCAGACTCACCGGCACCCAAAATGTGTGCCTTTGTGAAAGGAGCCCTTCATTTGAGCTGGGGTCTAATTGGCCCCTGTTAGCCAGGGAAGCTCGGAGGAGGGAAGGAGAGAGGGAGGGTTCAGAAAGAAAGACCCTTATTTAAGATAAACCCCTTTTGGGAGCATAGAACACTCCTTGCTAAGTAGCGGCCTGTGGCCTGGCCAGTGGCTGGGTTGTGTGTGTAAAGTGGGTGTTGAAGCAGTAGAGAGATCAGAGGTGGCCCTCCAGGATGTCAAAGGCTGGAAGCCCTCCAACCTTTGGAGGTCACCAGTAGCAGTCTATTTTGGCCTTCCTTAACCCATGGACCCATGTGTTAACCCAAGAAAGGCGAGAAACACACTTGGGCACACATTCTGCAATCCAATTATGTCAATCCAAAATATGTGTTAATACAAAGCAAATGTCTTTTTCCAAGTGGTTTCAATGTATGTGTCATGAATATGATTCAACCCGTGAACCAAAGTCCTACTCTAACTGTGGTATTGATGGTTGGAGTTTCATGCCCTAACCCACCCTTCTTCTCTGTGTTGTAGGTACTACTTCAAGAAGGCCAGTGACGAGTTTGAGTGTGGCGCTGTGTTTGAGGAGGTGTCTGACGACAGCTGCATCCTGCCTACCTATGAAGGCAAGATCCTGGGCAAAGTGGAAAGGATGGACTGAAGATGACCACAACCCCCCCTCTCTCTCTTTCTCTCTTTCTCTCTCTCTATCCATCTATCTATATAGCTAGCTAAAACAATGGGACTGGTCTATTGAAGGAACCCTGGTCTAAGAAAGAGAGAAAATGCACAGAGTAAGAGTAGAGAGATGGGCTATTAACAAACATCCCTCGTGGACACAGGAAGCACAGAAGATGGCGAAGTGTAGAAAGCAGACTGCAAGCTTCCAGGAGAGGCCTTTCTACAGTCTAGGTGAATGACCACTTAAGAAAAAAAGAAAGAAAAGATCAACAGGTGGTTAGGATAAACATTTCTGACTTCTGTTCTGCCTGAACCTGCCTATACCAACACCCTGAAATGTGGAATATATGATGTATATGCAGATGTACATGTGTACATTGTTTATATTATGATGCTTCTGTCAATATATAAAGATCTATATACTATTTATTAATAAGCCCCTCACTCCCGCCTCCCACTGTCCTGCGATTGGACAAGCTGCTTGGAAAATAAGGAGATGTCGCCAATATAAAAATGGCAAGATTCAACTTCTTGGCCTTCCTCACTGCAAAGAGTCTCCCCTTAGGAACTTAGCCAATCAGATTGACTTCCTGGTTCTAAAGTTATGCCCTTAAAAGTCTAAAAGTCTTTCCTACCAAGGTGCTATGTATGTGTACTGCGGCTCAGTGGGTAGAGAGGGTTGTCTGTTAATCGCAAAGTTGGCGGTTTGATCCCCGACTCCTCCTAGGTCATGTGCCGAAGTATCCTTGAGCAAGACTCAGAACCCCAAGTTGCTCCCGATGGGCTGGCCGGCGCCTTGCATGGCAGCTCCGCCGCCGTCGGTACGTGAGTTTGATTATGAATGGGTGAATGAGAGGCAAACAATGTAAAGCACTTTGAGTGCCGCTAGGGTAGAAAAGCCCTATATAAATGCAGTCCATTTACCAATCAGTCCAGATAATGGTGATAATGGCCCATGGTGTGATGAGTCTACTTCATGGAAGTGGACACGCCTCCACATTTGGGACACTTCCCAAGTCTCTCAAAGCCACCAACCACGTTGTGTCCTAGTGCCTTTGTTTATGTGGCCCTGGCTTTGCACAGAAGGATTTTAGGATCATTCAGTCATGCCCCAATACAGTCCCTTAAAAGTCTTAAAAATGGCGGCGGAAATACACAAAGCCACAAACTGTATAGTGTACTAGCAACAATAGCTCTGCAATGTCCAAATGGATAACTTGTGTGTTTGATTGTGTCAAATTGAAGTCTCTTGACTTCCACCTAATTGTAATGTCCACAGCAGAGGAAGAGTTGATGATAAGGATACACAATGGCCGTAGTGTTTAACTGAGTACAGTAGCTGTGCCTACATGGATTCCATGCCGTGTTCTGCCCTGTTTCCAGGGTCTTTTACTCCCTTGGTTTTCTCAAGGGGCTTTATGTTGGAAAAATATATTTTTATGCCTTTTAGTATCCGGTAATCACGTTTTATAATATTTTCATGGCGTCTGGGATCCACAACTGTAAATTATGTATCTAACAGAGCTCCAATGGAAATATCCCTCGGTACTGTAATTATTAAGAGATGTTAAACCTTTATTAAAATATATTTTTCAAATTAACATGTGCACTTTTTTCTTGTCGGGGTATTGGGAGGGATGTGATTGTGTGTATGTCCGATTATGATAGCATGTTCATTTACACACTTAAATTCAACATGCCCACTCAGACACACACACACACACACACACACTCTCCGTCTGCACCCAATAAACTGTGGCCCCTTGATACTGAAAATGATTTGCCAAATTTGTTCCCATTATCTGCTATTAATTCACTCCCTGTTGGAAATTAATGAATTCAGAATTAATTTGGCCACCAGAGCCTGTGTGTGTGTGTGTGTGTGTGTACTGTATGTGTGAGAGAGCTAGGAGAAGAGGGACTGTAAACATCTGCCTGTGTATCGCTGGTGTTTAGTGAGGCTCATCCATGCAGATTCAGTGAGCATGTAGTTTTTAATATACCTCATAAAATAGTTCCAAAATTTAAGTTGTGGAACTATTAAACTACCCAGTCTATAAGTTAATTATGTGTGTGTGAGGTGGGTGGGAGGTTGTATGAGGAGCTGGTTGGCTCGTTGGTTCACCGTCTGACTCCGCCCTTCTCCACTACTCCGCCCCCAAATAATCAATATTATTTCTCTTTAATTTTGGATTTTGACTACATCCTGTACCTTGATGGTGGGAAACATAATTTCAGCTTTTCCTCTAACAAGTCAGGTGGCTTCCACGCAGCCAAGACTTACAATATCATATGCCCATGTTATTGGGCTAGAGTGTGCCTGTGAACCGCAAGGAAAAGCCAGGAACAAGTGCTTTCAAGGTTAGACAGATCTGTCTGTTCCTGTGCCTGTCTGTACTAGATGTTCAGGGTTTGCTCTTTTAGCATGGGATGAATTGTCCTGTTTAAGCTCAATGAAATGTAAGACGTGTGCTTGTCGGGTGGTTGTGTGAAATGTGTAGATGGGCTGGCGGCCTACTATGGCCACATCCAGTGTACCTACACCCTGTTATCTTGAGGTGTTTTTCAACCAGTCTTGCTGGCTGCGTGTTCTCCAAATGAGGCTATAAGTAGACCTGCAGTAGCTATGGAAGAGATGATAGTAAGAGAGAACAGGAATGTAAAGGGGATGATGAAAAATAAATGAAAGACAGAAAAGGGGGGTGGAGAGAGAAACTAAGATGAGCCGTAGCCTCAGGATGCATCAAGATAGGCCTTGATGTTTGTTTTCAATGGCTGAAAATTGTCTCAAAAGACAAGGTTGCATAGAGGGAAATAGAGGCTTTCTATAGCCCTGCCCTATTCTGCAATTTAGCCACTTTCTTTTATAGAGTGTACATTGTTTGATCCTAAAGAGAAAAGGGAAATATTGAAAGTAGAACAAAAGATAGATGCGGATGATTTTCCTGGTCATTCTTATTTTAACTGACATCTTGATACCATATATAACCGTCCCCCCATTGAATCCTGGAAAAAACACACAATATATCATGAATATGCTGTAGCTTATGAGTATACCAAGGGCATCATTTAGTTTAAACATTAGTGGGGACACATATTATTATCCTATATGCTAACACTACACACACATTATTTAGTGTGGACATTTCAAAAGTGTTTTAGCATTGGTTGGGACATGTCCCTACGGTCTGCCCCTAAACTGACGCCTGTGATCAAACTAACTGCAATTGAGTTTGTCTGTTAGGGTTAGAGCATGCTTGTTTGTGTATGTTTGTGTGTGTGTGTGTGTGTGCAGGCGAATGTAAATCAAACTGGAACCGACTGCAGGAACCCTTTGAGACTAATGACTCATGGTCTGTTGTATGGACATCATCCACTGCACCTGTTGACATGAAGCCTTTCTTTGAAGGCGACAGACTCTGGAAGCGCACCTTTGCACGGCCCTCCCATGCCACCTTCCATCCTCTCTCTCTCTCTCCCTCTCTCTCTCTGAGGATGCAAAGGCTGAGAGCGTTTCTCATGCCACCTTTCAAATTGAAAGGGCATCGCGATATTGTTAAAATACCATTTTCACCCCTTTCATCAGCAAAGGTCAGTGAATACACTTAAATGGCCCTTGCGGCCTTCAGAGTTAAGGAGCAGTATTCACAGTCTGTCAGGAGTCAAAGGCTTGTTGAACTGCTCTTTGTGGTGAGGGCTATTTCAGAGAGGGTCATCCTTTTGTAGGCTGGGTAGCTTCCAAAATGCTATCCTCCGCTTTTCCATATTTTAAGGATCTGGTGTGATACCAGGGATTCTTAAATGTAGGAAATGCTGAAACATTTCAGAAATTAATTATTTTGTGGTTGAAAAGGTCTTCGGTTCCTCTATGATACACTATGCAGTTAATGGTCATGGCTCCCAACATGCCAACATCTAAAAGCCTTTACAATTGCCTTTTCATTTATACAAATCCAATCCTTGTCTATGAGAATGACTAGTGACAGTGATCATTGCTGTTGAGCGGTTCACACTAATGCACATCAACACTGACCAGTGTGTGAAGCGAAGCCTGGGTCTGCCTTCATGCCTGGCATCTCTGCACATCCCTGCCATCTCCCCAGTGACGCCCAGCATCTGTTGCCTGTGCTGCCTGCCAGAGGTGAGATCAAAGACTGGCAAACGCGCCACAATGGCACAGAAGAGGAGGTGAAGGCTGCGTGTTGTGACTGGCTCATGCCAGGTGTTGGCACTATCACAACCCTAGTGATGGCAACAGTGCATGCATGGCAAAAACTGCTGGATGTGTGAAAATCAACCAGGAACATTATGTTTTCTATGCAACACATTCCATTCCAAAACTATTAAGATTTAAGATGGAGCTTTTGTTTCAGTTCCTCAAAACAACACTGTATAGTTTGTCCCAGTAGCCATGAGAACCAACCTTTCACAAACACACACACACACAAACTGGAGATGGATTTGAGGGAGCGAGACTGGAACCCCCTCATTTGGAGTCTGTCTGAGCGGTGCAGCAGTTCCACTCCTTAGACGGCCGAGGGACTGTGGTCAACCAGGGGGCCTTGTCTGGACCCCAGCCAGGTGCTGTGGTGGGAACAGACACTCCTGTAACCAGTCACATGACTGTGTATTTAGCAACAAGCCTGGGTGAATGGCAACTGGTAGGTTTGGCTATAGGGAACAAGAACCCATCAATCAAAATCAAATTAGGGCGTTATTTCAGACCAATTTGTCTGTCTTGGACTCCTCCTTATTTTGGTGTTACTGTAAGTGACCTGCCACTTACTGATGATATGCACAATAAATAAGAGACCATTCCATTAAATGAGTCTTTCTGTGGTCCTAAGGCTCTACGTTGTTCGCAAACAATCCTCAGACAGCTTCTGTACTGTAGACTTTGGCCCTTGTTTGGTAATGACCTAACATGTACTATCAAGCAATTTGAGGATTGAAATCAATCTTTCGACATCGGCTTTATTCTACAGCACTTGGGGGAAAAGAGGGATTGTGTTTCGCACCACAATCGTACTTTGAAGGAGCTAAAGAGATTGTGTCTCCTAAATGCTTTGGTAAACGGAGAAGAACATTTGTAGGCCTGAAATGTGATCCACTGTAGGTGCGCAGAGTCAGTATCAGATTCACACTGTAGTTGTAGTGAGGACAGCAGGCTGGATAGCTCGCCTGGTCATGACGGGGATTTCTGTACTGCCATCCTCCCTGCAGCAAAAGGAAAAGCATCTTTAGTAAGAGACCAAAGACCATTGTCCTCCCGCGTGTTTACGCTGGTCTCAAGTTTCATCGCTGCTAGCCAGCTAGTTGGGGTACAGTGATGCCCCACAGAGCGACAGGAACGCCATTGTTCCGGGACCAAGTTGGAATGGCAGCCTGCGGTCTTCACCTTATCTATAGCAGTCCACCATTGTCATTTCTCTTTCCCTGCTTTCTTCACCTTCCACCTCTTTGTATTCCCCTTCCCACACAGGCAGCTCCTGTTATTTATTTCCCTGCGTTGACATTGTTTCACTGTCTCCTCTCCTTGTCCCTGCCTCAGTCCCCTTGTGGGTATGTGCTGGGGTCCAGGTGGGTAAGGGGCTGGGGGACTTCAGGAGGAAGGAGGATATGGAGGAGGATGGAAAAAAAGTGCATGTGAAATGTTATGGCCAACCACATGTGTTTTTGGATCTCTGGGTTCTTTGCCAAGGTGGGGGTGGACCAGAGGCGGGCCATGCAAGAGTAGGCAGGGTTTTGGGGGTAGACAGGAGACAGAGAGGCATGTGGTTCTCGTTTGAGGGTTGCAGTTGAGACAGAGGACGGGGCTAGGTTTGCTTCATTCAACTGCAATCTTTATATCTTCTTGTCTATTAAACAGCATAGACACCCTTGTGTGTATGTAAATGGCAACCAGAGACACAGGCTTCTCAAATCTGAGACTCATTTTCATCAGGATGAACATAACTTTTGATGAACACAAACATACTCACGGTCACCACACCATACAGTCATGATATACGTCATTCCACATTTTCAGATGTGTCAGCATGCAAGGAACAGTTTTAGTTAGCCTGTGGCTTTTTGGGCCCTGTGTGTAATCAAGTCAGTCTCTGTAATCTCTCAGAAAACCAAACTGCAACCTATCCCATCTGTCCATCTGTCTGTAAAGAGACATGGTCTACATGCTCACAGTTGCAATGCTCTCTGGGAGATGGAGGCGGCTAGGACAACACTCCACTGTTATTGACTCTGTGTTTTCAACCCTTGAGATGTGATGCAATACCTGAACTGTTAATTATATGACTTTGGGTGGGAGAGACGGAAGAAAATAAATAGAAAGTGGAGGAGGTGCTGGAGGAGTAAGCACTAAGGGAAGTTGTCCTTACACAGAGCAAGGAAAGAAGGGTACATAAACTACAAGTGTATTGGAGGAATTAGTTAGAGCTTGGGGAAAAAGACGTTTCAAATTGAAATATGGAAAATATTTTTTTTTGCACTGTGAATGTGTTTGTGTGTGTGTACGTGTGTGTGTTTGTGATCGACTGGAAGTGTGTTCAAGTAAACAAACCCACAGCTAATGAGTGTTTGATTACGTAAAACAGTGTTAAGAAATCCAATTCCAATTAGCCTTTACTGCTAGATGTGAGTAGTAGGGAACAAAAGAGAGACATTTGTCCACAGTTGGCTGGCTCGTTTACAGAATTTTCTATTTGAAAGAACTGGCAAATGGCTAATGCTAACTGATTGTAGCCTAGCATTTACATTTCCTAGACAAAGACATTAGATAGTGTTATCCTAACAACACAGCTCTTCAAAACATCTGATCACCTTGCATCTTCAGCAAGTAAACACCCTTAAAATGTTATCAACTAGATGATAACTGCTGGGCCTCATCAAAGCACAATACAGCATTTAGAATCACTCTGACGTTGAACATCAGAAGCTGCCAGTGGCTTTGGTGGACCCCAGTTACCTTTGAACAGTTTTTCCACAGAAAAGGAAGATGTTAAGTGGAAGAATGTTAACAATAAGGTTTTTCTCTGCCTCGGAGACAGAGTTAAAATTAGTCCTTAAATAACCCAATTCAAAGCAAGGGAGCATGAAAAGGGTAAAATGAAGCCTGAAATGTCGACGCTGCTGCAACGTTAATAGAGAGATCCTAGAGGAGAGATACTGGTGTCTAACTTTGGTGTCACTTCAAAGGGCTGCAGTCTATAGAAAGGGGCTAATACTGGGCCGATAGGAAGACTGCCGTGCCTGTGTGACCTCAGACAGCAGGGTAACCAGGGACGGAGGACAATGTGTGCGTGTTTGTGGAGACATCCCAACCTGCAGAGACTCATTTCAGGGCGGTGGCTTCCCGGTACTTCCGGGAGACTTGGGATGTCTGGTTTGTGTGTGTTTGTGAGACTAAGCGAGTCAGTGAGAGAGAGACTTCTTGGTGTGGGGTTTATTCAGTCACTCGATGAAGAAACTATTTGTTAAACTGAACACATTTAAACTAAATATCTTCTTAATTAACACTGACAAACAAAAAAACAAAAACGATAGACAAAATCCATGGTTGGACAATGCCATGTTAGTGTGTGCCATGAGTCTGTGTAAACTGGGTGGAAGATGCAGCGATGCTACGACCTCCATGACCTTCTTCCTCTTGTTGAGATTTGAATTCCGTCCAGCTTTGAAATACAGCTGCACCTCTGCAATCACCCCAGCGCTGTGGTTCCACTGGCCAGAGTCAGGCCGTCCAGCGATGCTAAACCCAGCCATTAAAAACCATCCCACTAGCCACACGAGCTGCATGGCAGTGCGCGTGGGCGGATATCACTGGTCATGAAAGCTTAGATAATCCTTTGATGAGAGCTTATAGACAACTGGTCAGAACAGGACGTCTTTGAGCTCAACTTGTCCCTTTGCAGGAACAGTGAATCTTTCATGTATGGCCTTGTAAACAACTTATTTTCAGAGAAATACTTTGAAAGACTACATTGTGAAAATGACGACACCTTACAGTGCTGATATTGATTAGTGTGTTTAATGTTACGAGTCAAAATGCGAATTTCATGCCAAAACTGTTCTTTTGGTGTCATTATTTCGTTATTCGACTTCACCTCTGATTATTTAGACCAACACTGCTTTCTCATTTCTGTCTCTCCGTCTTTTCTCTCTCTCATTTCCTCTCTTCTTATCTCTAGCAGGCCATAAAGAGAGAACAGTCTCCTTCCTGCTCTTTTAAGTCAGACAGGCAGCATACTGCTGAGCGCTACCTCTCCCTCATTTGTTCTCTTCATCTCTCTCTCTCTTCCCCTCTCTTTCCCTGTCTTTCTCTCAATCCCTCTCCTCTTTCTTCCTTTCTCTTTCCCTATCCCTCGCTCGCTCACTCCCTCTCTTTTTCTCCCTCTTGAGTTAGAGCCCACTCAGGGGTGGGAAACAGGAAAGGGAAGGCCAACAACCTGTGAAGGACAGGATCTAAATGTATAAAAGTTGTCCAGAAAACAGTAAAAGTCCACACAGGTCTGCCATCTACAACTTAATGATACGGGTGCATAATGCGTAATGTATGTCATACTCACAGGGGTCCATCAAGGAAAAATACACAGCAGCTTTTTCCGAGTCCTCTCTGCTGCGCCTGTTTTGAACGTAGCGGGTGAGGCCCTGTGTGTATGTATATGAGTCTATCTGTTGATCAAATGGAACATTTCCAGTGGTCACCTCACATCTCGGCCTGTGTCCGCTGACAGCGGGGAAGAGAGAGAACATCAGGAGGCCACCGCGCCATGCCGCGTCACACCCCAGATCTCGCTTTGATGAGCGACTTCAAACAGCGCATATCTAAACAACATGTTCAGAGAGAAAAAGTGGGTGAAAAGGCAAGGGAAATGTAGATAAAATAACAGCACGCACACACCTCTTTGTTTTACAGGCAAAGCATAGATAAGCTTGGCCAAACCATGTTTTGAAAGGGCAACCAAGCTGTTGTTTGTGTGTATGGGCATGTGTGTGTTTTGAACGTGTGTGTTTTCCGGAATTTCTTTAAGATGCAGGTTGGTTTGTGGAGATAACACACTTCTGAGGGAAGTCTCTGGGCTATTCATAGGCAGAGATTGGATGCTAGTCATACTAGCATGGTGAATTTGCATCCTTCGTCGAAGACTGTTATGTTATTCATTATTTTAGACTGAAGCTAATCCTGCCCTTTCATGAGTGAGAGAACAGACAGGCAATAGCATGCCACAGCATTCTTGAATGATACATTAAAAACAGATAAACCGATTTACAATATTACACTGAATGTATTTAAAAGGTTTCCCTTTTCTTCAAATTTTTCTTTAATTTATTTTCCTCTCATTTTCGTCCCTCTCCCTTGATTTTCAAATTGTCTTTCTCCTTCTTCCATATTCTCCTCTTGTGTTGTGTTGTTCAGTGCAGCTTGTTGAATCTTCAGCTGTCTGTTAGTAAGACGCCTTTCTTCTGATGAAGTTTTAATGGAGCCGTCATTATGTGGCAGATGGCCTGTGTTGGCTTTCTTTCCCTCCTACTTTTTCTCTCTTTGTCAGTCTGTCTGTCTATCCTTTCTCTCTTTGTCTCCCCCTCTTTCTGGCACAGTTATTATACCAAATAGAATTTACATATTAAGTTGTCTACACTTCTGATTCAAAAGGTTAAAAATGCTTAGACTGCAGGTATAGATGTCAGAATAGTCTACGAATCAAGAACACTGTGTTGGTGTCCATTCTGATCCCTAGCTATGCCTAACCGTAACCGTAACCTAAACAGACGGATGCGAAAGAAAAAAGCTGTCAAGATATTGGTGTTTGATGATTGGTGTGTGACTGTGTGCAAGTGAGAATGTGTGCTTGTGAATGTGTGTGTGGTACGTGAGCGTGTGTCTCTGTGTGTGTACTTTTCAGTTCCAGCCTCCTCAGGCTGCTGCAGGCCTTTATTCAGCTTCAGCTGCTTTCATGCTCAATCTCCAGAAGAATGGAAGAGGAGAAAAGAGACGCACTTCTGTTTGTTTCTTCAAACTACCGTCTCTCCGAGGTTCCCAGCCAGTCAGCTGAAATCCCTTGCTCTGTGTTATGTGGTTCTGGGATGAGGGAGAGAAGGAGCGGTAGCGAAAGGGAGGATTGAAGTGCGACTGTGTCTTTCTCCTTTTTCCGTTCATAAAGGGGAAGAAACGGATTGAGGAGGATGAGAGGAGGGCCCAGAGGGGGGTGAGGACGGGGGAGCGAGGGAGAAGTTGGGCTCCTGTGATGGAGAACGATACGCAGAGAGGGGTCTCACTAATTCCCACTGACAGGTCACCGTGCCAGCTAAAAAGGGGGTGATTTGTTTGGCTCCTCTCCGCTGGTGTTTGGTGTGATGTGTGTGTAATGATGTGCAGGGAAGAGGAGCAATTGGGGGTTGGGTTGTTAGTGTGTGTATACATTACACCCGTCGCTCTCTTTCTCTCTCTTTCTCTCTCTCTCGTCTCTCTCTTTCACGCTTCACTCTTCTCTCTCTTTCACTCTTTCTCTCTCTCACACAACTCACAGACACACCCCCCCCCCTCTCTCTCTCTCTCTCTCTCTCTCTCACACACACACACACACACACACACACACACACACACACACACACACACACACACACACACACTGCTGATGAAAGTGATGGGGCATCCTGTGCCAGCATGGGGCCCCCCTCCCCCAGCTGCTGATTAAAAATGCTAATGCATCCCGTCGGGTCTTTGATGTGGGGGCCCGGCCTCACAATGCCAGCCAAGGTTAGGCTGGGCCCGTGTAATCCTTTATGTGGGGCCGGGGCGGGGGGGACACCCAGCTGAGCGCTCTGACAGTCACCATCAATCATGTCAGGGCCACATCACGCAGGCTGGGGGGACCCCCCGCCACCACGCTCCGCTTTTAATTAGCCAGCCACGCTAGGGCTTGCTGAAGCCGAGAGGAGGATGGAGAAGGGGGGGGGTGGTGGGGGGTGGTGGTGGTGGTGGTGGTGGTGGTGGTGGTGGTGGGGGGTCTACGGAGATGATCCTTAATCCAACTCCAACCCAAAAACCTAAATAATCTCAAACCTAAATTTTCCTTTGAATCCTCTGTTTATACCTTGGCAATGGGGGGTATTCCAGAAAGCATAACCTGCTTTCTGGAATACCCCCCTGAATGACAGATACGCTGCAGACTTTACAGTTAAGACCACTTGATGATTTTATTGTGTGTGTGTTTGTTCCATAGTTTGGTCCCAGCTCTCTCTTTCTTAACAGTGCCAAATCTCGTTTTCTTTTTTCTTTTCCCTGTGATGGAAAAAGTATTTCATTCAGAGTTGGGTCTTGTTATGAAGCTGTCTGACATCATGTTGACAAAGCCTTTAACCCCCAGATGTGAGTCTGGGTGAGAGAAGCAGTTTTATTTGTGGAGCGTGCAAAGATCTCCTCCATCAGAAAGACAACACAACAACACTTGGATGCAAACACAGAGACTCCGCATGCCAGCAATTCCACACACGCAATTAGTCACACACAGAAATGCACACACACATACATGTGAGCACACACTCAGCACACACACTTCAATAAAAATAAATGCCCAATATGAGAGTTATTTTTTACAAAAATCTTTTTCTAATAATTGGCCACTTCTATCTTTACAGTTTTTATAGTGATGGTGTAGAGGTACGGGAAATATAGGGAAAGGTGATGACATGCAGCAAATAAGGCCACAGTTAGATTCCGTGGCATTTCTCCAACATCTCTAGCATCCAGTCTTACTCTCACGTGAATGCGCAAAACTTAGGGGTAAGGGTAAGGGGTAGGGGTAAGACAGAGAATTGGGATTCGGCCAAACTATGGGCTTCACTTCAATCCAGTCTCAGCTCCTTTGCAGAACTTCTACACTTGCAAGTTTGTGTGTATGTGTGTGTGTGTGTGTGTGTGTGTGTGTGAATCAGATGTGAACAGGTGGCTTAGTCTCTGCAGCTATGTGGTGCAGTCACAATCAACTAAGATTGATACTGATTGGGCCATGGGAGCAAGCAAGCATGTCGGCTGTCAGTTTGATGACATTCTGTGTGTGTCTCTCTCTCTCTCTCTTTCTGTATTTGTCTGTCTCTCTCCCTCTTTCTCTCCCTCTCTGTCTCCCCCCCTCTCTCTCTGTCTCTGTCTCCCCTCTCTCTCTCCCTCTCCCCCTCCACCTCTCGGAGCGCCACATGTCAAGTGGAGGTAGAAGGAATGCAGGCGAGGGGAAACAACAACAGAGAGTCTCTCTCTCCCTGGAGCTGTCTGACAGGGTCAGGTTCCACCTTGAAACCTTGAGCTTTGTACATACACCTACGAGTACACACACACACACACACACACACACAATTGACTTGCCTGAATCCACATCCACACATACAGATGCACACACACACACACACGGCCACAGATGAGAGACAGAACGGTGCCCCAGTATAGATCTTAGAGGAGCCAGCAGAAGCCACAGAGTGACACCATATATCTTAATGACCCTCTTTCTGTCTGCACAAACCTGCTCGTCCATATGAGAAGACTGTCACTTCTCAAATGAGCTCCCTCTCGTATGCTCCAGCTCCTCAGGGGCATTGAAGAGCAGGTTTCAGCGTCCAGCACCTCCAAGCTAACGTTTTCGGTGTTGTTTTCAGATGGTTTCTTCGGGTGTGGCGTTGGGTTGGGGGAGACGCGTCTCTGTGTTCTCTCTCTGCCCTCTTTCTATGTAACACGCCTATGCTGGTGTTCACATCCACACACATTTGCATTCAATGACACGGCTAAGGACAGACATGCACACGCATTAAACCCTCAGATCCACACAAACTGAGAACAGAGCTGGACAGAAGATAGGACACTGTAAATTATGAAACTTTGAGAAATGAAGCATTCTGATCATCATCACAGTATCTCGCTGGTGTCTGATCATGACTCCACCCACCCCAGTCCCTTATCGTCCCCCCCCCCTCCTTCCCCCACTTCCCCACCAAACCCCTTCTTCCCCAAACCTCAGCCTCTAACCCCAGATCCACTCTATCCTGGGCCAACACCCCAGCTGGGGCTTCCCTGGGGTAACTTGCTCCCTCCTGGCCCCTCTCCTCTCTGTGTGCAGACTCAGGGTGTCCCCTTACCAGCCCGCTTTGTTCTTCTACCCTGCACCAAGGGCGACTGGCACAGGCACACACCTGCAGCCAACAACAGATTCCTTACTCAGCATAGCTGATCTGCTGCTACAGGAGCAGCAGGTATGCCACACTGTTAGACAGTCATGCAGCTAAGTACAGGACTGCGGGCAGACTAGAGCATTTGAGAGATGGGTTACAATTTCAATTTTTTATAAAAAATTGTTTACTGGGTGAAAAAGACTTGAAAATGACTTGAGAAATTATTTGGTGATTTGGTGGAATAATCGAGCCTTTAAGGCCAAATGTGAACTTTCTGCCCTTTGCTTTGACAGACAACAAACTGATATTAAGCCATATGTGTCTATAAACATAAAGAAAGAACGGAGATACTGTAGAAAGCGAGGAGGAATGGGTAGAGGGATGGACAGAGCCAGAGAAGGAGAGCGTGGGAGCTAGAGAGTGTGTGTGTATGATTATTGCTGTTTTATCAGACAGAGAGTGTTTGTATCACAGACTTTCTCGAAAGTCTGAAGTTGTTTCGCGATTATATTTGGAGAGCTGCAGACTGCTGAACCCTTTTCCAATGCACTCGCTGCCATGACGGCATGGTGAAATGACATGTTTGCCTGGAATCTCCTTCTGAAGTCTGTCGTTCTCTGAAGAGATGAAAGTGAGGAACGAGACGGAACGGCAAAAGGGAACGAGAGAGAGGATGATATGTCTATATGTATATATAGCGAGAGAGAGGAGGGTGAGAGAGCGAGAGAGAGAGAGAGAGAGAGTCAGACCCAGCAGATGTGTCTCTGAGAGGAACTGAGGACTGAACTTCAAAGACCAACCTCAGGCTCTGTGGTCGGCAACCTCAAACACCTTCCGTCACACACTGATGATGTCACAGAGGACCCCGTTGTCACAGGGTCCAGATGGTGTGTTCGCACAGCTTTCATTTCTAGAGCATCATGGTCTAGGGGTGGGAGGCCTAGGAGCAACATGGAACATGTGCGAGACAAACAAACGAGAAAAAACCCAAAATGAAGGGAAAGAGGGAGAAAGGAGGGGGGAGGAGGACGGAAGGGGGAGATTTTTTTTAAAGAGATAGACGAGAGGGAGAAAGAAAAACAGGGAAGTTGACAGGGGTGGATGTGTGCTCACCGAGCACCAGGCGAGGTCAGGGCAGCGTGTTTGGGAGGGAAAGATAAATAAGCAGGACGGCGGCACAGCATGGGGAGGAGGGAGGGGGAAATGGGAATGTTGAGATTCTAAACGGAAAATCAGACGCATATGTTTTCTTGCGAAACAGAGAGGTAAACAGGGCGGTGTGTGAGTTTGTGTGAATGTGTGTGTGTGTGCATGGGTGTGTGCGTGTGCGGGCAACTACTCTGCCAGATTACCATTTTATAATGGTGTCGTTTTAGAAAAACAGCCGACACCCCTCATTAATATCACTTTCTGTACTGTGAAGAGCATTCAGGATGCCAACAACATCTCTTTTCAACCTCTATACTTTTATCCTGAGTTTAAAGACTTTTATGTTCAAGTAGATTTTTAAAAACTAATAATATCAGTAAGTACTAAACAATAGCCAAAAAAATCCAAACAATCTCTGTTGCTCTGTCCTTCCCTCTGATCTCACCTCCTTTCATCCTCCTTTCACAAGATCTCTCTCTCCATTGTCCCTGATCTCTCTGCCACGTCTCTAGGCAACAGGGTATAGCAGGGGGGTGAGAGACAGGGAGGAAGAGAGCGGGAGGGAGTGGGAGAGAGTGGGAGAGAAGGAGAGAGAGAGAGAGACTTGTGCTTGAAACTTTGGAGGCAGCTATTCCAGGAATGCAGGTGCCTGCTGTGAGGACAACAAAGTGAAGTGGACCTTGGTAGGAGAGATGTGTGGGCGAGCAACATGTCCAGGGTGAACGCACCCCCTCTCTCCTGCCCCCCTGCAGGCAGTTCTCATGCGAAGCTCAATACCAGGGCCCCAAATGATACAAGCTGTATGGGCTATACCCCTGTAGCAACATCATGGGAACGTTCAAAAAACATATATAAACATGTCATTGTCCTGTCTGGGATTGTGAGCTCATTTGAGTGGGAGTAGATGCTTGTTTTCAAGACCCTTGAGTTGTTTTCAATACTAAATGTTTAGGTTATGTGATGGTGTGAGACTACATGTGTATCTGTTTGAACGTGTGCACCCAAGCATGATTTGAGTGTGAGTGAGTGTGTGTGTGTGTGTGTGTGTGCGTGCGTGCATGCGTTCAGTAATGTATTGGAGGCAGATGTGGGAGGTGGATGGTGGGTGGCTGTAGTCTCGTGGGGCTCTCAGACATAGTCTGATCAGATTTACTGGGAGGTCAAAGGTCAACAGTTCCAGTCACCATCTGTCTCTGAGCAAAGGGCCATCAGGAAGGGCTTACGCAAGAGTCAAGGGCCTACACACACAGATGCCATTCACACGCACACACAAGTTCTACATACACATAGGTACTACACACATGCTATAGAGGTAGTACACACTTAGTGGGCATTCACACACACACAGAGGAACTACACACACACACATAAGACCTACATTTGCACGCTTGGATTACACACACACATACAAGGCCTGCACGCACAGATACAGGGCCTGCACAAACAGAACACAAAAACGTGCATTTTTATAAATATGTGCAGTAACACAGCTAAACACTCAAATGTTAATGTCAGTGGAAGAAGTCTGAAACTCTTTTCTCACTTGTGTTTAACGACTTGAATTTCACCTGAGTTAACATGGCTTCTACCTATGTTGACTTCAAAACAAACTCCTTATCTCTGCTCTTGTCTTCAAACAGCGAGGCAAGCTTTCGGAAAACATAATTTCTGAGAGACTGAGCACCTGACGGACAGACAAGGCGTTGCCGGGGTGACTGTGATGCGACATGGCAGCAGCCAAATCCCAGTCACACTCCTATTGAACTTCATGAAGAGGAGCTGTGTTCAAGAGAAGTTCCTAAAGTGGCTTAGAGGCTGAGCACTGAGCAATCTGTCTTGAGGTGAGGAGAGACTCAAGGGATGATGTTTATGCATCAGGTTTCCGTCTAGCAAGTAAATCCAGATTTAAAAGGTGTAGCTCTGCACCAGAGGGATCTAAAGGAATACATCACTTTTTTTTGCCGTAGTTCTTGCACAGTGACATCGCTTTACTTTGCATCAGTTTCAACAAGGTAAAGAGTTAAATATGCATAGTTCTAGGCTGCTCATCCAGACTCGCTATCATTTTGCTACCTGTGTATGACACTATCCTTTAAATTAGTAGGTCATTTTATTTCTAGCACTAAAGCATTCTGTCCCTAAAACCCTAAGACCCATATTTTATTCTATGATAAAGCACCCACATTTTCACACTGATAGACTTTTAAGTTATTTCAAGTGATGAGTGTCAATCAAGAATACAATGTTGTCTCCTGTAAAAACAGAACTGTACTTTCGATTAACATTATCACACTTAACAGAAGGGTTGACAGGGTCTTTTTTTATTTTATCTCAGAAGGTTCACATTCAGCAGAGAGTATTTCATTATATGTTCTTTGTCAGCATATATAAACAACTCTG
>CAEFZP010005665.1:0-62500 GCA_903064625.1 Mallotus villosus | reverse complement strand
TTTGTTGTTGTCGGTTATTGTTAAGTTATTGTTTTACCACACTCACAGCCGGAGAGACAGATAACGCATAAAGGATAAACAGATCTATATCTATCTCACTCTCTCTTTCTTTCCATCTCTCACTCTCTTTATCTCTCCACCTTTCTGACAGACACACACACACACACACACACACAGTGAACTTTCTTTTGTGGATACCCAACAGACCACCATGAGACTGAACAGACAGAAGCAACAGAAGAATCTAAAAGCTCTCATCATAATTTCATGAGGCTCTTTTCAGTTAGGAACAGTCTGTATCATCCAGCTCTTTGAAGTTCACATTAGAAATGCATGACGAAGAATTTGGGAATCTGACGATTAGATTATGTTGAGTCTGTACGCCCTGTCTCATGTAGAAACCCCTGATATTGTGTATAAAATGCAGAGATCTTCAGCCGGTTGGACTATTCCAGAACCTAGATGATTGTTAGTTCAGCCTCTGCTGAACTAGCCTGGGTGCCAGGCCAGCCGAACTTAGCCTCGCCCACAAAAAAATGTGGTCGGGATGTTGGGTCTGGGGTCCCTTGGTTGGGGAAAAACGATATCCGAACAGGAGCTGTTTGGACAAATCAAATTGTCAGGGCGGGCTTTATACGATGATTGACAGATGATCAACAGTAACGTAATCAACCACGTCACCAAAGAGCGCTTGGGTGGAATTCGTTTTCAACAAACAACATACTACGTTGCTCTGATTGGTTGTAGGTCTATCGAATTGAGCGAAGAGGCATTTTTTTTGTGGGTTCGGTTGAAACACGCCCCATACTCACAGCCCAACGGAGCAGGATCACACTCATATTCTGACTAGAATTATGAGTATGACAACGTCAGGCTACTGCTGAACTCTACTGTCACTGATCCTTGGGCCGTTAGCAACGCTACGATGCTCCATCCTGACACTAGAGGGAAGACAAGTGCAGCTCCTTACAGATGATCTCACAGGCCATGCTGGGACATCTTCACAACAATCAGAAATTGCACTTGAACTTGCCAGATCTGCAGAGTTTATGTGTGCATAAACAATTAACATATTGTGTGTGTGTAACAATATTGCCGTGGAAGGCGCATCCCGAGCATACACTTTGCACTGACAAAGTGGCCAAGTTTTTCTTCTTCCAAACCTTCAAAGACCTTGGTGCTGGTCTCTCCACAGGGGCTCTCATGTTTTCTAAATTGTGTTTTTAATACACAGCAGCCTTTCAATTAATTGAAAATGCGAACAAACAAGCTCATGCTCATAGAGCTGATCAAGAGCTGAATCAAAGACAACGACCAGAACCCTGCTGGGTTCTCCTCTCACTTCTTTTCCTCCAGAACTCTCTTCCGTCTCTCTTTCTCCTTCTTCTTTGTCCTGCCCGTTTTTATATAAGAGAAAACAACAGACAATGCAGGCATGGTCTCTTCTGCATGTCACTCGGCTTAAGAGGAGAGAAGGAGAGGGAGAAAGAGCGAGGAAGAGAAAGAGAGGGAACAAGAGGAAAAGAGGATGAGAGTGGGAGAAAGAGAGATTGATGGAGAGAGAAAGAGGGAGAGAGAGAGAGATAAGAGGGGAAGAGAGGAAAAGAGGAAGAGAGAGGGAAAGAGAAAGGGGGATGTCTAGGAACCTCAATAGCCCCTCTGTGTCATTCCTGACGGGGCTACCATGCTGGGCCCATGGCATTTTCATTCAGGCAGAACCCCAAACTCATAAAGGACCCCTCTATGGCCTACCCTGAACCTGCACCAACCTCCTTCAGTGTAGGTAGAATCACAACTCACAACAGGCAATCCCTGTATTAGCCTCAGGAGGATCCTACTCTCCCAAACAAACCTGTCGGAATCCCCCGACTGGTGGGGAAAAAGCCTAGTGCAACTATCTTGCCCACCTTTACTTATTTTTTTCCCTGTTTCTCTCTCTCTCTCTCTCTCTCTCTCTCTCACACTCTCACTCTCACACACACACACACACACACAAAAGAAAGAGGGATCTCTCTCTAATTGCCTCTGAGATTGAAAAGCAGAGGGGGAGGTGACTGTGTAAATGAGACGGAGGTCCTGAAGGCTGCGGGGGGACTGTCTGTCTGGCTCTGCCCGCCCAGTGTGTGATGGAGTTGGGATAAAGAAGCTGGCTGGCCAGCCTCTCCTCCACTCTCTGGAGATGGAAGTGGAGGATCAGATCAGAGGGGAGGGGAGGCAGCGGCTCCCAGGGCCCATCTTTACATCACTGGCCAAAAAGGCCAATCACGGCCAATCACGGCTGGAGTTCGTCTTCACACATGGGAAAAGAAATCTGGACTTCAGAAGGAGGGATTCACATGCTAAGCAGCAGAGAGGTGGTTTTGCCAAAGCAGTGAGGGAGGTTCTGACTGTGCTTTATGTGGACCAGGCCCATGCTGCATTATGTTGATAGCAGTCCAAGCCCGCCCCTGTGAGAACAAACACACCACTGTTGATGTGTGTTCCAGTCTGAGATGGAGTCTGTGTGTGAACACACAATTGGGGTGGTCCGTGACCCCGGTTCATGTTATCCTACCACCGGTTGTAGAATACTGCAGTCTGCATGCGCCTGCACACGCATACATTTGGGAACACACAGTACCTATCTAAATCTTACTTAAGATATGTCTAATCTCTTTTAATATGATCTCTTTCTCACTCTTTATTTCTCTCTCTCTCTTTCTCTCTCTCTCTCTCTCTCTCTCGCTCTCTCTCTCTCTCTCTCTCACTTTTACCAACTCTCTCTCTCTCTCTCTCTCACACCACACACACACACACACACACACACACACACACACACACACACACTAAACACACAGCTCCACTTCTCTGGTGTGTGTTGCTTGATTCCACGCCTCTTACCCTCTCCCAGCCCTCAGAGCAGCAGAGTCTCTTTGAAGCTCTGCAGAGCAGTTTTGCTCGACTGTCTGCTTGCGTGTGAGAGAACCTTTGATAGCAGCCAACCCTCACCTGTCTCCCTCCCCTGAATCAACTAGACCCAGATCAAGCACTCTGCAACCAGTTCCTATCTCATCTCCAATTTGCAATCGTAGAGAGTGAGACAGTCAAAAGAGCTACCTTTGCAAAATCTTTAACGATTATGGAGCTTTCTAATCGATGTCATGAGAGTGCAGTCTTTGATCTGTGTTAGAAGAAATTAAACATAAGGAAGTCAGACAATTCATGACATTGAATGAATGAGAATGTTGCATTTGCTACAAAAAATTGATATTTTGGTACCCAGGCTTTAGCCAGCATGAAAGTAGCTGAAAAGTTTTTACACGATCGTTTGGAACATTTCATCTACCTGTAAAAGTCTGATTACGTCGAACTCAGGATTATGTTATCACGGCTGTTTGAGCGATACGGCCATCAGAGAACACCACAGTGGTCAGTGTGTAAACTGTTTAGATTACTACTGAATGGAGCCTGTGATCCTTAGAGGTAGCCTGGCATCGGCCACTCAACTTGGTCCTCTGAGTCATGTGACGACCGTAGTGTGAAGATCAGGCATCTGTCACTCAGACAAGAAATGGGCTAAAAGGCTTATCACATCAGACACACAGCACTCACATCTGATAGGCCAGCATTGGCAGAAAATTTCCAGAAAATGTTAACCCTCTTTTGGAAGTGTGTTAACATTATACTGGAAGGTCACACAAGTTCCACAAACTTGTACCACAAAACGACAAAGTTCACACCTCTTCTTCTAACCTCCCTTATTCTCCTCTTTTCATCCCTCCATCTTCCCCCTCTCTTTTAAACCAAATCAGCAGCTCAGTAGCGTGCACACATTTTCTGTTATTTGAACTCTAGCAGTAAGCTTCAAACAGCTTTCCAAAGTGAACTCTCTCTCTCTCTCTTTCTCTTGCTCTCTCTGACTCTCTCTCTTTAAAAAAGAATAGAACAGAGGCATGCTTCCAAGTGCCTCTGATCAGAAGGCAGTGAGATGAGGATTATGATATGCAAATGGTCCTTTGTTATCGGCGCTGACATTAGTTAGAAAAGCTGAGCAGCGCAAAGGTAACATGAAAAGGTACCAACTCCCCCTTCCCCCCTTCCCTCCCTCCCTTCTCCCTCCCTCCCTCCCTCCCTCCCTCACACACACACACACACAGACACACACACGTTTAGCATTAACAACCTTCCCTACTTCAAAAACGTAAAGCACACTGACCTGTCTCAGCCCTCTTCCCCTTTTAAGATCAAAGAGACAAAGGACTGGCTAGAAAGAAGGCACCCAGCACACACTTCTGTGTTCTTCTACAGAACATATGCTATTGATTGGTCAGCTTACTCCTGAGTCCTGAGGCTGCAAACAGTGTGTGTGTGTGTGTGTGTGTGTGTGTGTGTGGTGTGTGTGTGTGTGTGTGTGTGTGTGTGTGTGTGTGTGTGTGTGTGTGTGTGGTGTGTGTGTGTGTGTGTGTGTGTGTGTGTGCGTATGTGTGGGAGGGAGGGAGGGAGGGAGGGAGAGAGGAGGTATTGGTGTCCATAGGTTTCCTGATAAGACATCTGTCTGCTAAGTTATAAATTCTGCAGTGTGTCAGAAAGACGCAGGGAGGAGAGCCTTGTGATTTAAAAACAGAGTGACAAAACGTGCCTTGCCACAATCACAGGGCACACGCACATAATCATGCTGGAAACATTAATCAGTTGTCAGAAGGCTTACATGAAGCCAAAGCAGAGGCCTGATTAGGAATGACTTTACAGCGGCAGTTAAACATAGCTAGACTCTAGGTAGTATCTGTCCTATGGTACCTCTACTTACCTGGACCACAGACGCACCTATATGTACACACACACATGCACATGTAACGGGTGTGAATCCGGGAAACTCACTCCTCAAGTATGTAACAGGCCACCCGCGTCAACAAATAGCTAGCTTTTCGTTGGCGTAGCTGGTAGTGGTCACGCTAAGCAAGTCAGAGATGGCGTGTTCGAGCCCAGCGAGTGGCGAACATCGGCCCGTAGACCTTGTGACAGAGCCAGGTCTACGGTTTGTAAAGTGTGAAGTTCATGCACTTGGGAAAATGTGTTGTTTTTGTTGTTGTGGTAGCAGTGGAGATAAAGGTTCTGGTGAGGGTATTATGCTGAGTAATGGAAGCCTGCGGGGCTTCGATGAGAATCACTGCAAAAAGGCTTTAATGAGTCAGAGAGATGCTGAAGACAATCAAGGTAGCAAGAACTGCGTCAATTAATTATATTCTTTATCCCACACACACATTCACACACACACGCACACACACAAACAAAACACCTACCTGCTACTATTCTATCACTATTTTGTCTGATGTCATCTGCTCTCATTCTTCTGTTTGACTTCAACATCTTTCCACTAGATGGCCACATAACCACAAGACCAGTATCTTAGAAAGGCAGAGTCTCTCAGAAGTAAAAATGGGCAGAGGTTCACCAATTTGCGAAAACCTGCATCTACATATTGTGGAGACCATTCAAGAATAAAATAAATACCGCATGCCTGTGATCTTCAGGCACTCAGGCGGCACTGCATACAAAGCAGGCATGATTCTGTAATGGAAATCATTGCATGGGCTCAGAAACACCTCCAGAACTCATTGTCTGTGAACACAGTTTGTCGTGCCATCCACAAATGCAGGTTAAAGCTCTATCATCCTAAGAAGAACCAACATGTGAACATTATTCAGAAACACTGCCATCTTCTCTTGCCTAAAGCTCAAAATGGACTGAGGCAAAGTGTGAAAACTGTTCTGTGGTCAGACAAATTGAAATTATTTTGGAAACCATGGACAGTGCATCCTCCAGACTAAAGAGGAGAGGGACCATCCGACGTGTTATCAGCGCTCAGTTCAAAAGCCTGCATTTCTGATGGTATGGGGTGCATTAGTGGCTATATGGGCAGCTTGCACATCTGGAATGGCACCATCAATGCTGAAAGGTATATACAGGTTTTAGAGCAACATTTGCTTCCATCCAGACAACGTCTTTTTCAGGGAAGGCCTTGCATATTTCAGCAACACAATGCTAAACCACACACTGCATCTGTTACAACAGCATGGCTTGGTAGTAGAAGAGTCTGAGTGCTGAACTAGCCTGCCTGAAAGGGAAAACTTTATTTTCAAACAACTCCAGCAACTGGTCATTGTATTGTGTTTACCGCGACCTACTTTATCCTGGGCAGTGTGACGTGAGATGCCTCTCAGTCGCGTAATGCACAATAGTGCCCAGTAGGTGGCAGTCTAAGATAAAGAGGACATTTGAGTTTTCTATTGATTTCAGATCGGTCTATTGATTTACACCCTAACCCTAACCCAATTTCATGGACCGACATGTTAGCAATTAGTTCTGCACGGATCTTTACCTTTCTATAGTTATGATAGGCTACAGCCCAAACTAACTGCCACAAAAAAAAATCGGTTAGTTATTAGAGGTGTTATGCCAAACGTTATCCAACAATGTGGTCTTATCAACCTACCTGTTCTACGTACGATACCTTTTGGGTCGCCATAGTATATTCTGAATGCAGACATTTTCAACAATGGGGGGTGTGTCGTCATGAGACATTTCATTCACTAAACAAACACACGCCCTTGCACCCGGCACTCCAACCTTATAATGAATCTCAGATAGTGTAAATACAGACATGGGCGTTATGCCATCGGATATGATTTGATTGATCAAGCCTAGAATAACTGACACGTTTTTTAAATCTTCGCTGTGGTAGGCTGAAGCATAGGCTATGGGCTACAGTACGTATCCTATTTGCTGTCACTGTCTCGTCTGAACGGTATTACGCACATATTGGACCTGGATACGTGGTATTGATAACGGTGCGCTTTGGCTATAGCAGCCCAACCCACCGAAAGTGGATCAAATGAAGACTTAATACGGTGAGATTTCTATGCTTAGACTATGCCTTCTTCTAGGTGCAAAACTGTCAAGGGCTGTATCATCTTTTTAATTCAACTCCCCAATCAGCAGGGCTGGGATATTAAGACTTATTGTGGACAAAGGGACGGTGGGAGCTAGACAAGTATTACGAATGCTACGTGTAACCCTGACCAAAATCAGAATGCAATAATGTAAGGTGTAATCTGTTTATCATTACATCAGAAGGTAGCCTCAACTAAAGGATTTAGCAGGCTAAATACGATACTAAAGGACTGCACGTACAGTATCTTTCTCTCGGTAGGCTAAATACATCAGTCGTTCTTTAGACGGGCTGAAGAGAATCTACAGTAGCTATTGTTTAGTAGGTTATACAGGCTTTAATGAGCATCACTGAGCAGATAATTCAACGGAACATTTTTCCAGTCTCTGAACTGTAATGTAAGTGCATCCCTTGCCTGATGATGGGGTGGTCGATACATAGTTACGTGGTCACTCCTACAACCATACTGTAACACAGTAAATCAAATACCTCTCTTCAATAACGTGAAATTAGGACACATTCAGACTAGGGATTATGGAAACGTCTCCCGATGAATTTTCTGAAGAACCTTCACACTATGCATTGTTGCTCAGATACAAGTTGCTTCGATATATTCATAATGACATCAGGATGTTATTACCATAGAACATTGTTATTACTAAAATAACATTAGTTACTACAACAATGATGCTACCTAGACTAATATTTCACACATTTATCCATATGTACATTTAAAAGAAAAAAAAAGAGTTGAAACCCCAGGGGGGAAAACAGAGAAATCCCCTTCCCCAGATTCATCATAATTTCTTGATGGATTTCTAAGTGCATGAGTCCTTCTAACGGTGGCTTGGGACTGTGACTGAGAACTGGGGTTTCACCCTAACTACTAAGGAACGTGTGTGTGTCACCTTTGTCACTGTCTCTCTTTTCCCAAGCCAGCTTGCACCATGATCAATGTGCTGGCAGAGTGTGTCCGTGCAGACTGTATTGCAGGCTGAGACTGAATGACACTGAGGTTTCAAGGTAAGCTCTTTCCATCTCTCTCTGTCTCTCAATCTCTCTTTCTCTCCCCCCCCCCTCTCTCTCTCTCTCTCTCTCTCTCTCTTTCTTGCACACATTCTCCCATTATTGATCTAGGCTGTGGTGACATGGCTCACATCCTGGGGAAATAGGGGACAGAGGGGCTAGGCAAGGTGCAATTTATCCATGGCCTTGAACACCACCCACCCCACCCATTCTCCTTCTAACTCTCCATCCACTCTCATGCCTTCCCAGACTAAACTAGACTGCTATGTTGCGTCCCTTATTGGCGTGGATCCTTGTGTGTTTTTCAACAAAGACGTAACTTAATTTGCAACACAATAATGAGTCTTGGTGACTTCTTCTGGTTTTCTCTCTAAAATAAAGGTGATATGACACTAAGGGAAGTTAATTTAGAGAATTGACACAAGGATTTTAACCAAACAGGGACAGCTGGCAGCCTGAATGAATTATTGTTGTTGGATATAAAACTCCTCTTTAGAGAACTGCTGCTGTCACTTGGCCCTCCTCATCAGCAGCAGCACGGTGATTCATATCCAGCAGGATGATCAATCTATGGCTAACTTTTAGTTTTTTATATATATATATTTATTGAATGAAGGGTACATTGGGGTTGTACAGAGTAAGATTACAAAGGTATCCTTCATATTTTCTGAGATTTTGTAACAACATAAACAACAAAAGCCAACAATCCCCAACCTCCCATCAGCCCCCCATCCGCCCACCACCCTCAGGAAAATAAAAATAGATAGATAAAGGAAAACATAATCAAAAAAAAATGTATATACATTTTATAATAAAACAAAAGAAAGAAGAAATAAATAATGGCCAGCATATGGGGGTAGATTGAATCTTGACAGATAACATTTTGCACAGGACTAGTTTAGAAAAAAGAAGAGATAAGTTGTGGACTCAAGTGCTCGAAGTTGCTCATTGGGCCTGTTTTTTCTCGCTGGCGGCTGCCCATTTGTCCAGCAGAGGTTGCCATGTGTTTCGGAAGTGTTTATCCTTGTTGGTGATCGTATAGCGGAGTCTTTCCATATGCAATATATTGCCCAACTCCCTAAGCCACTGGTGGAATAGGGGGCCAGCGTCTGACTTCCACTGTTGCAAAATGAAGCGCCTGGCCAACAGAGTACAGAGGGAAATGGCTTGCCCTTCATAGCTTGTAAGGTTGGGATCATGCATCACTGAACCAAAGATGGCAAGGAGTGGGTCTGGTGAAATAGTTTAATGGAAGGCCTTTGAAATGTAGTCAAATATAAGAGACCAGAAGGAAGTTAGCTTAGAACAAGACCAAAAGTGATGTGTAAGAGTACCAGTTTGTTGTTTACATTTATCGCATAAATGAGAAATGTTGGGGTATATGTCATGGAGTCTGGCTTTCGAGAAATGGAGTCTGTGAACTACCTTAAATTGAATTAGAGAATGTCTAGAGTTGATGGAGCTGCTGTGAATTCTATCCATAATTCCCTCCCAAACAGCTATTGAAATTTCCATGTTAAGTTCCTGCTCCCAATAGTTTTTCAACTTGTCGGTGGGCACCACTTCATGGGCCCTTAGCATATCATATAAAAAGGAAACTGTGCCTCTGCTACCTGGTGTAAGGCGTCGAAGACCATCCAGTGTGTTGTGTTTGGGCATGTGCTCGTAGTGTGGTATGAGTCTTGATGTAATCCCTAATCTGGAGGAACCTGAAGAAGTGTGCAGACGGTAAATCGTATGTCTGTTGTAGGTGTTGAAATGACATTAGGTTACCTTCAGAGTACAGATCCCTGACAAAGACAATATTTTTGGCTTTCCATCTGGAAAAGGCTGGATCCATCAAAGCAGGTGTGAAAGCATGGTTATGACTAATTGGACTGTCTATGTAGACTTTGGGTAAATAAAGAAAAGATTGAATTTGTTTCCAAATTCTTAAGGAGTGAAGGATAACAGGGTTGTTTATATAGGGAGGAATCTATGGCTAACTAACCCAGCCTAGTGTGTACTATACCGATTTAAGATATCCCACAACATGTGCTGCTTGCATGTCTGTCTTTCTGTGTCTGCATCTAGGTGTGTGTGTGAGTGTATGTGTGTGTGTGTGTGTGTGTGTGTGTGTCACAGGTTGTGTTTCAGGATGATCTGCAGTGCAGGGTCTGTCCAGGTCTAGAGAAACAGGGCTCGAAGCTGTCAGCCATCTCTAACGGGCTGACTCAGCACACAGCCCTGTCCAGGCTCTTCTGGGTGGGATGTGTTCAGTGTAACCAGCTCCTGTACTGTCCTGGGCAGGGCAGTGTGTGTGTGGGGGAGCCTATGTTAAATATCACACTCCTGGTAGGACTGATACACACGTGCAGGCACACACACGTACGGTGGTATACATGTAATCCACACCTGCCCACCTGCACAAGAAAAAACTCTCCCTTCGGGCCTCCTACTCAACTGTCACTATGACAACAGGCTGCAGGTGTTGTGGACCTGATTGTTTTTGTCACTGCCTCCGACTCTGTGTATGTGTTTATGAATATTTGTTCACAGACCGATTCATTTGCTTCCCTGAGTGAAAGAGGCTTTCTAATGACAGTGTGTGTGTGTGTGTGCTTGTGTGTGCTTGTGTATGTTTATGGACTGTGCCTATTTACAGACCGTATCTACTACCTATCTATTAGCTACAACCCCTGAATCTAGTCAGCAGAAAATGTCTTATGTTTCCTTAGTGAGTATAATAATAATAATTATTATTTTATACCGTACTATATTATATGTTTACTAACCTGCCGACACTCAATATTTATTCAGAGTATGTTTTTTACATAGCCTCTCTAACTGAACAGGAAGAGTTGAGGGACGTTCACTTCCTATTTGAGGAGATACTGAAGATTCACTTAAAGCACACAACCACACACAGACTGAATTGTAACCATAATGCCAAGAAAACCTCAGACAAGCGCAAAGCGAGTTTACTGGTCAAGTTAATTTCCTTGTTTGTGTAGGAGTGTGTGTTTTGCATGCCAGACCTATGCAACAGGTTTACGTTGTCCATTGTAACACAAACAGTCATATCCATGGAGCACTAAAAACTAGGCCAAGCCCTGAGTGCTTCAACTCCCACAATCTGTTCCCCAGTGTGGGATAGAAGACTCAAGACACCCCCCTCTCCTCACCCAGCATGGAGCTAATTATGATTATTAGGAGATTAATCCAGGGTTTCAGATGACTTTGTCTCAAAAGCAACAATTTGTTTGCCAGTTTGGTGTGTGTAATGGGTATGTGAGTCATTGACAGTATGCCAGCCTCTTAGCTGCCACAAAGACTGGGCCTGATGTCTTCTTGTCAGAGCGTGGAAGTCTGAGGTCTAGAGACATGCGGATGTTTCATCTCCTTACTGTCTGTGTATACGAGAATGTGAAGGGGTTTTAACTCGAGGTTGATGTGAAGAGAGTGGATTTTGGAGAGTGAGACAGGGACTTAATCTCTCCCCCTGCCTCTCATCTTCACCTCCTCCCTCTTTTCATCCTTCCCGTCTTGGCACTAGTGAGCAGGTCTGGACTGGGACTGAAAAACCACCCGACATTTTGAAAGGCAGACCAGCCCACGACCGTGTATTATTATAATATATTTTATTTTTCTTGCATTATGCCGCGGCCGTTTCAGAAATCTCCCGACTCTCCCAACGTCCAGTCCGACCCTGCTATTGAGTTGCTGGTATTAACAAAAGCAGAAGCTATACTATTAGTATCTATTATGGTGATAACACAGGCCATTCTCCACACCTGGGCATTTGCTAACTAACCTACAAGTGCTTAGCAGCTTCGATTAAGCTGATAGATATTACATTCCCTTTCAAAGGTGTAATGAGAGTACTTCAGGGACTGAACAAAATCCTCTACCTTCACATTGGATGATTCAGGAGAAAACTAGCTAGCTATTAGTATGAGAGGGGAGATTGAGATAGAAACTTTATGCAAATGTGGGCATATATGCTTCATATTCA
The DNA here is from genome assembly GCA_903064625.1 of Mallotus villosus. Lineage (NCBI taxonomy): Eukaryota > Metazoa > Chordata > Actinopteri > Osmeriformes > Salangidae > Mallotus > Mallotus villosus. The sequence continues at coordinate 50,552 of CAEFZP010005665.1, read as the reverse complement.
AGCATAGGAGAGAGACCAGCCACATCTTGGGAGTGCATGCAATACTCTTCTAAACCTAACCATATACTGAGCTGAAGACATGTTTGTTGTGACATCTTATCTATCTATCTCTTTACTCTTTTATCCATGTGATTGATTCTGATTCCTAAATATGTGTCCATTCCTGGTTCATGTTTTCTCGTTCGTCAGCCATGTTTTTCTGAACAGAAACCTCTCCCCCTGATTTCCCTCTTTCTCTTCTTTCTCTGTCTAACGATATTAACGAGTTCAGTAATCACACCATAGATTGAATAGACAGCTTTTATTGAAGCAGGGCTGGTAGCAGAGCCGAGCCCGATGGCAGAGGAGGCTGGTAGCAAAGCCAAGCCTAATGCATTGTGGTACAGGCTAGTAGCAGAGCCAAGCCTCAGGCTGGTAGCAGAGCCAAGCCTAATGCAGTGTGATACAGGCTGGTAGCAGAGCCGAGCCTGGAGTGGTGAGTGTAGGCTGGTAGCAGAGCCGAGCCTGGAGTGGTTGGTGTAGGCTGGTAGCAGAGCCGAGCCTGGAGTGGTTGGTGTAGGCTGGTAGCAGAGCAGAGCCTGGAGTGGTTGGTGTAGGCTGGTAGCAGAGCCGAGCTTGGTGCTGATGGAGGCCGGTAGCAGAGCCGGACCTGGGGTCCTGGGAGGATGAGAGTGTGATAAGGGCAAAATGCAAAGAATGGTGTTGGCGGTGATGTGGATGGTGCACGTATGGTTACCGGGTATGGACATGGGTGTGGTGGAGAGTCCTTATGGGTCACGGCCGAGCAGCAGCTTGATCGGATCCCCCGGGGAGCCTGTATAAATGACAGGGAGAAGCAGAGAAGGAAGGGAAGGGTGGGAGGGTGACGACAACATGCTAGCACAAGGACCAGAGCAACGGAAGACACTTTATACAAACCTCGTAATTGAAGCGGGGAGTTTGGTCGCATTCTTCCGTGCTTTCGCTAGGCTGATGCGTATGAAGTTGATTGGAGTTGGTGCGCATTCTTCCGTGGAGGAGGAATCTTGGTGCGCAATCTTCTTCCCGAACTTTAGTTAGTTAATCTAACTCCCTTGGCTTCCTCGGAAGGCACTTACTGCCAAAGTAAATTCCTTGTCTGTGCAAACTTTCATGGCGAATAAACACAAATTCTGATTCTCATGTGTGGAAAGCTGGGACACACTGGTCCTGCTAACTCTCCAGAACTATGATGTTGCAGTTTTGGACTAAACACTTTACATTCTTCATTACATGTCTTTTTCACATTTAGTCATTTAGCAGCCGCTCTTATCCAGAGCGTTTTTCAGACTGTCTCTTAGTTTGCATCTGTCTGATTCATCCTGTATCTCGGTCTTACCCTCACTTTCTATCTATCTGTTTCACTCTCTCCCTCGTCACTCTCTCTGTTCATCTTGTAATTGGGCAGATTATACCTAATCCCCTCACATATCCTTTGGTTGTTTGCTGGCTGTCGGGCACTGTTTAAAAGGGATTAGAAAGTGCTTGTATTTGTGTGTGTTTGTGTGTACAGTATACACACTCGATCACATAAATACACCACCATAGATACTCACACACATTGCACACCTCTCTTTCCTGATCCACAGTAGATCAGCTCACTTGTTTCAAACAAGCCACTCCACGTTCCTGTAACAAAGGTCAGGTTCTGCCTGTGCACAATGTCGCAAAACATGAAAAAGATGAAAGCTAACGGTTGACATGGCAACTGCTCCTCTCGTTGTTTGTTCTTTGAGGAGTTGATGCCTGGTTATGCCTGGGGAGATGGGAGAGAGAGATGGAAGGGGGGGAATAGGGGAGCAGAGGGAGTGATGGTTGAAGAAAGACAGTCAAGCAGAAAAGATTGGGAAACAAAGCAGTTTGTCTGGAACGCACGAGTGCTCCTTCTCTGCTTATTTGTTTTTCTATGGTTTATTTATTCTTCTCAAAAGAAGGATGATTCAGAACAATGATACACACTAACGCCTGTGAGCCAGATCTTCTCTGCATTGTCTTTTGGGATTATTGCCATGAACAGGTGGTTGGAAGAGGTCTACAATGCAGTTGGGTTGGTCCTCTGTGATGTGGGATGGACTTCAAGAAAAGCATGGGCTGGTCCAAACATTCTACTTAAGTCGCTCTGTGGCACCATGTCAGTGGTGTGTTTGGGGGTTTCACCTGCATGTGTTTGATTACTCTTCACAATTCCTGAAAATAGCCTTTGATTTCCCTGAGGGTTTCCTCCCTCACTGCTACTCCCCTTCAGTTTCTCCATTGGTTTCATGAGCTACATTATCTTTCATTACCTCTTCAGACAATATACTATCAAAATAAATTAGAGTGGAATCATCAACATGGCTTGTAAATTAGAATACAGTCATTGTAGTGATTGAGTTATTAGTCATTTTTCAAATACATGTTTTTCTTACTGGATCAGTTTATATTTTTGTGTTTCTGTCTCTTCATCTCCTTATTAATATATATTTCTTTATCTCCCCTCCATCACTGTTCCTCCTCCTTTACCTTGACACTCTCTCCAGTGTTTGTGCTGTGTTTCTAGGGCATTACAGTTGCGAGGGCTGGGACACACACACACACACACACAAACAGTTCCCTGAAGTAGGCACCTGTTACCTGTTCCACTCAGACTGTGTGTATATGCAGTGGATGCGTGCGTCCGTGTTTCTGAGTATGTGTGCCTGTTCTAGAGTCCTGTCAGGCCTGTGTGTGTCTGTGGGCTGTGTTAGTGACAAGTGACTGCTCTGTCAGCTACTCTCTCTCAGGATGCCATTCTGCTCCTCACTGAACACCACTCCTCTCTTCGTCTTTTATGATCTCTCTCTCTCTCTCTCTCTCTCTCTCTCTCTCTCTCGCTCCTTCACTTTCTGACAACCACTCTCTCTGTACCCTATACCATACTTTTTTGTCATCTCTCTCTTTCCCCATCCTATGACATTTCTCCTATCTTCGCAAATAAATAATATCCATTACTCTAACCAAGTGGCTGAACTGAAGGAGACATCAACATGCTTAGTTTGGAAATGCAGGTCAATTGTATTCAATTTAGAAAGATCCATCTATACGTCCATATATCCAGTGGTCATGCAGGACATGCATAGGCTGTGTCTATCTATGTATGCCTGCCACGTGACGCCCAAACATCCCCTTCCCCCATCCCTGTCTCTGTCTGGCTCCCTCCTTCAGTCTTTTTCTCCGACCTCCATCTTTACCTCTCACTTTCTCTTTCTTTGACTGACAGTTGGACATGCCTAGATTTATGTAGGTGTACCTAGTTTACAAAAAGGGATTTATTGCCATTCCTTACAAACATAACATTGCCTCTGTGTCTTTCTACTGTCCTTTCTCCGTCTGACCCCTTTCTCCTTCACCACATCCTTGTTGTTTCTCTCCTACACGTCTCCTCTCCTTCCTTTAGCTCGTGAGGCCGTGTGGCGCCAGGCTTTAGCTGATTAAAGTGGCCCTTGCTAGCATTGATTAATGGGATGAGTGTATTGTCACTTTGCCAGCTCTGAGCCTCATTCAGTGGCTGCATACTCAGGGCTGCGTTCAGGATCCCAACCCCCGAGGCCCTTAAACGGTGTGTAACGCTCTTGAACGACAATTTTTTAAATAATTGTATTTGGAGGTTAAATGACAAATGTGCTTTCCCTTCCTGACAAACCGTTACATACAGTATTATTGTACTCTCTGAAATGTACTGTCTAAATGACAATACAGTATGGTGCCGTACCATATCATACAGTACATTGAGTAGTGGTAGAACTACTTCTAGTAGTAGCAGTATTTGCACCTGACCACTTGCGGCCTACTCTGTTCTAAGTGGGATCCTCTGGGACTTTTGGCTCCTTAATTCTATATTCATGAATCTCAAGGCAGTCTCATCCCTATTTATCGGTCATGTTTAAGTCTGTCCTTCACTCTTTGATCATTTTGACACGCCAACCTCCTTCCCTGGCTGCCCTCCTCTCCCCTCTCGCTTCTCTGTTGTGTTATTTCTCTTCAAGGACTCACCGGCTCTGTTTCCGACTCGTGTCTGGAAGGTCCTCTGCTGATGCTTTGCTTCCCTGTGGCTTTATCCATCCATCTATATCTCTATCTATTTTTCTATCTCTATGCATCTCCATCTCTCTATTCATCTCTATCTCTCTGTCCGTCTCAATTCCTTTATCCATCTCTATCCTTCTGTCTCGCTTCTCTCTCTTAATTCTTCTCTGTTGCACTTCTCTCTATCCACCGATATCCTTTCTATGTTAAGTCTCCCCACAGGCAGGAGTAAAACATATGTGCAGTACAAACGTCTCTCTCACAGGCAAAACACATACAGTACATCTCTCTCTCTCTCTCTCTCTCTCTCTCTCTAAAAAAGCAGTTGCAGACACACAGCAGCTGCTTTCCCTGGATTGAAATAAAGTAACCTGGCAACGCAGGAGAGTGACATACTTTGACATACTGTCATCATTCCGGCCTAGTGAACAGAGACCTAGAGGCCATTTAGTCTGCTATTGCTTGTTGAATCTCTCACTATATCTTCCTCAATGTATGTATGTATGTATGTATGTATGTATGTATGTATGTATGTATGTATGTATGTATGTATGTATGTATGATGTATGTATGTATGTATGTATGTATGTATGTATGTATGTATGTATGTATGTATGTATGTAGTATGTATGTATGTATGTATGTATGTATGTATGTATGTATGTATGTATGATGCCTAAATGTGTTCATGAATGTGTCTGTGTGTGCGTGAATAGCTTTGAACTTAGTAAAGAACTAGGCTGAATAGCTCAATAACAACAAGTTGTCTCATTTAGACAATCAGTGTGTGATTAATGATTTTGGTTCCACTACATTGAGAAAACCCAAGTGCTCGGCTGTAGCGAATTGTGGGCCATTTCGTGTCCCATTACGTGTGTGTGTGTGTGTAGGATGGGAGGGTTTGTTGTTTTCGAGTGAGAGTGTGTTGTGATGATCTGCTACTCGCTCATGCATGCGTTCATGTTTGTGCATCCCTCCTATTCATTTTCTGTAAGAAGCACATCCCCCTTTCCCCCTCCTTTGCTCTCATCCCTTGTAAAAAATACATTGTGTGTCTGAATATGTGTGTGCGTGTATACCTATCAGAGATAGCTCCAAAAGCAGCTTAAATGATTGGCCCTTTCTGTCAAGCTATTTGTAAAGGAGTCACATTATTTGTGTTTTTCTACTTTGTGGGGACCACAACTTTCAGCAACACAACGTATAAGTTATACCACAGGATCAGGGGTAGCATTGAGGAGAATAACTGGAAGTCTACAGGCTTCTATACATTTTGTCACAGGCCATAGTCCATGTACCACTCGTCCCTTTCATTCTGTCTAATTCATAGTACTAGTAGTAGTAGTAATAGTAGTAATAGTAATTATAGTGTCAATATTAGTAAAAGTATTATAACTAGTATTTTTCCCTCTCAGGCTGTGAGCCCTGTGGAGAGTGGTCATGACCAGCCAGGGCAGCAGTAGAAGTGGCAGGGGGAGTGGCCATGACGCCTCTGCTCCTCCCCCGCCTCATCAGACTCCTCCCCAGCGCTCATTCCCCGGTCCCAAGCTGCAGGTGCAGCGCTCGCTCTCCCGCGACACCATCACAATCCACTTCTCAGCCCTGGGCAAGGAGGAAGAAGAGGAGGATGAGGAGTTGTATGGGGCAGCTGTGGCATCAATAGGGGTGGCGGGACCATCTAAAGGTCAGGAGGGCTCGGGGCCTGAGGAGACCCTGGGAATTGCGACAGCCCTGGAGGCGAGTGAAGAGCTGCTCTTTGAGGCTGGGAGTCCTGATACAACCGTTACCTCTGCTGCAGCGGAACTGCCTCTATCCCAAACCCAACCTGTCGTACCCAGCAAACACTCACACACCCAGGCCGTGGCTATCGTCCCAGCCTCCCCCCACCCCACTCCACCCGCCAGCTCCTCGTGGCCATCAGAAAAATCTCCTGTACTGCCGCATGCATCTGTCTCCGGCTGCTCCTCCTCCAGCTCTTCCTCTCCATCGAGGTCTGCGGCTACGTTGTCCTCTTCCAAGCCATTCCCCAGCTTGTTTCGCTCCCTCTCCAACGACGTTGAGTCGAAAGACACCGCGTCCGCCCTGCCCCCTCCCCCTGGGCGCCATCGCCACCTGATGAAATCTTTCGTCAAGTCTCTGTCCACCGACACGTCCAAACCTGACCACCAGGAGATGTCGCATCCTCACCAACTGGCCCAGGCCGCGCAGCACCAACGTCCTCCAGAGTCCAGACGCAACATGCAGCTCTTCAAGCAGTTCTCCCAGCCCCGCCTGTGCACCCACACCCCCCCTGTCACCCCCAGGGCTGGGGGAGACTCGAAAAACGGCTCCGTCCTCCCCCCTGCCCTCGCCAGATGGCAGGTCCTTCTTCAAGGTCCAGGAGGTGGAGGCCAGGATAGAAGATACGAAGCGCAGGCTGTCGGAGGTCATGTGCGAACCTTTACAGCTGCTGAGTAAGATGATGGGGGATGAAGGTGGGACAGTGAGCGCAGGAGGAGGAGGAGCCGCCACCTTCACGACCCCCCATCGATCCAAATCGCTCTCCTCCAGCGCCTCGGAGCTCAGCACTGTGCCAGCTGTTAACGGCCATGCCGAAAGCAACAACAACTACAGTATCAAGGAGGAGGAGGGGGGCGAGCTGGAGGAGGAGACCCCCACAGGCCAGGGCCCAGACATGGTTTTCTTCTCCTTCCCAGCCCCTGCTCAAGCTCCAGCCCACAGCCAGAACTTCTCCCCCCCTCTTCCCAGGTCGCCCTCCTTGGGCCTGGGCCGCTGCACCATGTCTGCCCTGGTGGCTCGGCAGGAGGAGGAGGACTTTTGCGAGTTGTACAGCGAGGACTTTGAGCTGTGCACAGACACGGAGACCCCTGAGGGGGAGCGCCTCGAGTCGCGGCAGCCTCACACTGGCAGCACTGGCGTCTGTAGCGAGGTGGAGAGTGAGGTGGAGGAGGAGGAGCTGTCCAGCGTGCCTATGACAGCGTTGGTCTTTCTCACGCAGTTGGTGTACCTCTACCTGGTTTTACCCGTTCCCTCGTACATGTGCGCAGTGGTCCAGGGGGTCGTGGCCGGGTTCATGCTGGCCATCCTGGTCCTCTGGTTGTCCGCCCCTGGAGGAACTTCATACGGCCTGAGGAAACTCAGACGGAGGGGCCAGCAGTGGAATGTAGCCCAACTGGACATCAAAGAACCAGGCGTCTTCAAGGTAGGTTATTTCAGACTTTGTGACAGTTGGGTCATGTTCACACTTGTAGTTCAGTTCTCTTGGTCCAGACCAAAAAAGAAAATGATGCATTTAGTCCAAGTTCGCTTAGCGTTCACACTGGCATTTTTAACACCAAACCTAAACAAAAGGCATAATGGTACGTTTGGATGCAGATCTGACACACTTGTCAGGCGGTCTCGGCCCGCTTGTTTGGTGTGCACCAAGGTTCCAATGGTAGCGTTTACACTGGTTCAAAAGGAACTGCAGAGCAATCAAACCTGCTCAGTGTGAAACAACCTAAATCTTCATTTACTGAAGAATACTTGTCTTCAGGTACAATTTCTATTTATTTAAATGATCTTACTATGGCTCTAACCAACTCATCAACTAATACAAACGTTAGCAAAAAGTGGAATTTCTAAATTTCATCTAGTGTATACCAGTAACCTATAGAGGCATTGTATAAGCACAAAATATGGGTGGCACACCAAACAATGGAGTTAGTCCTTGCAAGAAACAGTTCCATTATAGTAGATTCAATGCTAAGGATTTGGCCAAAATGTGGTTATCGAAGGTATCAGAAGTGGCCTCCGAGGTATTGTGTGGCCAGCTCACAGTGGGCTAGCTATCTGTCATTACTTGGAACTGATGGCCCATAGCTACAGCTTACAACAAGATTAGCTTAGCTTGCTGCAAGGACTTTTGTTGATATCATCTACATGATAGTGGCTGGCTAATGCATTACATTTACCCACTGGTTTTTTATGTGGCGTACAGAGAGGACAGCTACATCTCTCTGTGTCATTACCTGATGTGTTTAGCTGAGGGAAAAGGTTTTGTCACAGTTTTAGTGGTATAGAGGAGGTATCAAGCGTTTGGTTGCCAGGTTTCGTAATGAGTGATCAAATAAAAAAATGTCTCATGAGAGTTTTAGTACTTGTTGTAGTACCAATGACAAGAAGGCTCTATGTTTCAGAAATTACTTGAAGCATACATGGCAAGCTTTCCGATAGAATAAAGATAACACTATTTTATTTTCTCTCTGTACCTTTATCCTGGAGTTAACCAGCAGTATTAGAGTATATGTGTTACGCATGCTTTCTAGTGCTAGCTATTTGCCTCACAACTTCCTTTAAAGTCAATCAATGCACTGGAAATAATTTGAAGGAGCAACTGTTATGGTTATGCAAGAGATGACATATGGGTGTGTGTGTTTGTTTGTGAAAGCCTGTTCTGTATGTGTGTGATTGTACTACGTGTGTGTACCTAACCTGCGTGGGCTCCAAGTTACAAAAAAGAAAGCCCTGATGCCCACAAGCTATATCTGTGCTGGAAAGAAGCGGCCACATGAAAATGGAGCGTAGTGTAGAACCTAGCAGGCTGACGGAGGAGGGGACAATGGTCATCTCACTGCTCTCTCACCCACACCCATTCTGCAAGGTCATCCTCATCCATGCCTGCTCAGGATGTTGTAATGCTAGTCTCAAGACAGAACGTAGATTTGTTTTGTTTTATTTTTTATGCAGCATCCTGATAATTCAACATTGATTACAAATAGTCAATTTCTGGTGTGTGAATTTCACACTCCTGTACCAATTACAGTTGAAATCCCCTTTGTGTGTGTGATTGTGTGTGGGTGGGTGGGGGGTTGTGTGTCTGTGTTCTTGTACAAATCAATTTCTTTGTCATCAGGGCTGGATGAATGAGATCCAGAGCTATGACCCAGAGACGTACCACGCCACACTGACCCACTCTGTCTACGTGCGACTGGAAGGCGCCACCCTTCGACTCTCCAAGCCCAACCGAAACATTGCACGCCGCGCCACCCACAACGAGCCCAAGCCTGACGTCACCTACATTAGCCAGAAGATCTATGACCTGACTGACAGCAAGGTAGTTTCAAATCTTTGTATGTATTTGTAGGACAGTGTGTATGTCTCTTTGCAATTGGAGTGGAGAAGATATCGACCATGCATGTTTACACGTGTGGGTTGAATGTGTCTTTGTGTGTGCATGGAACTGTGTTAATAGGGAGAGACAGAGTATGTCTTGCCATATCATGCATATGGGAGTGATCCTTTGCAAATAGGTCATGTTTGTACATAATAGGTCATGTGCTTGGGAACAACCTACATGTTCCTATGAGACAGTAAATGTCACATAGTACCTCACAAGTCCTACATTCTGTATACTTTGTATGTTTAGATTACATGCTGCTGGTTTATTATAGAGATACTCATTTTAGACTCTCAATTGAACAATGCCTGTTTGTCTAATACAGACACAGTCGCACAAGACAAGGAGACGGGTGTCCCCTGTAGCTTGAAACTGACAAACGTTTGACTCGACAGAGACACTTTAGTGTGCATCCATCTGCGTGTGTCTATTTGTGTATGTGTCTATCTGTCTCTGTGTCCACAGATCCACCTGGTGCCCCAGAGCCTAGCCAGGAAGCGTGTGTGGAACAAAAAGTACCCCATCTGTATCCAGCTGGCCAAGCAGGATGACTTCATGGCCAAAGCCCAGGGAGAGAGGTCCGAGCCTGGGGAGGAGAAGGGGACTGTGGGGGTTGAGAGGCTGGAGGGAGCCGGGGTAGGAGAGGAGACCAGGAGAGTGCCGGGGGGGGAGCTGACTCTCTACTTGTTTGGGAGGACTGGGAGAGAGAAGGAAGAGTGGTTCCGGAGGATCCTGATGGCATCCAGGTCAAGGTTGGAGGGGAGGAGTGGCAGTCTGCCAAGAGGGAAGAGTGGTGAGTGGATGCACACAGAGAGACAGACACACACACACATGCCATGCTCTTTCTGATATACCCTTTGTCTCTCATTCTCTTTTTGTTCTGTCTCTCATGTTCTCTCACACAAGCACAGGTAGGTACATCACCTAATCACAGCATGTGTGTCTAACTGCACAAGTATGAGATCTGTGCCTAAGCTGCCTAAGAGTGGAATCCTAAGCTAGTGCTAAGCTAGGCTTCCACCCCTCCACAGAGCAGTGGGACTGGGTCAGAAGGATTACACACTTATTGAGACGTTGTACATTGTCTGATTATTGTAGTCCACTGTCAAATTTGTCACCAAGTATAATTCCATGCTGACATATTTCACTTTGGAGAGCTAGTACAGTATGGAATGTCTGCGGTGTCTGTTTGTGCAAATATAGCACAAAAATATCAAATATACTGTATAAATTACCTAATTGTATACAGATGACTGAACAAAAACAGTATGTGAATCCTTCATCTATTTTCTTCCACTCTTCTGCCTCCATCATCCACACTCCAAACACACACACACTAACACACCCACAGCCTTCCCCCACTCCCAAAGTCGCAGTGGCAGTGGCCAGTCTGGGGGAGCAGGTGCAAGCGCAGGAGGAGGGGCAGGAGGAGGAGCAGGAGGAGGCTTGGGCTCCCAGAGCAGGAGCAGCAGCCGGGGCAGTCTGATGGAGGAGGTGCCCCCATCCCAGCCCCATCATTCCTGGGGAAGTCTGACTGGGGGTGTCCGTCAGAAGATGCTGCTGGACTATAGCATCTACATGGCCAAGTATGTGAGCTCCACGCCCCCCCTGGACAGCCCTACCGCCTCTACCAGCCCCCCTGCGCTCAGCCCAACCACCAGCCCAAGAACCAGAAATAAGGTAATAACTTACTGCTTTAATTTGTCCAGTACATACATTCTATTTTCTAATGTGCTAGTGTAGATAATGGAACAGTCTCACAGTAAAGTACATTCTTCCAGTTGCCAAGAAGTCAAGGGGAGCGGGCTGAGCCAGAAGTCTGGGTCAACGCCCTCCTAGGGAGGATCTTTTGGGACTTCCTCGGGGAGAAGTATTGGGCTGACGTGGTCTCCAAAAAAATACAGATGAAGCTCAGCAAAATAAGGGTGGGTGCTGACTTTCTGGCCTGCCCTGTTTCAAAAAGAGTCATAAAACACCCACACACACATGTCCCCTTCTCAGTATTTGTCCCAGCTGAGAGGTGTTGTGTGTTTCAGCTGCCCTACTTTATGAATGAGCTGACTCTGACAGAGCTGGACATGGGTGTGGCCCTTCCAAAGATCCACCAGGCCTCCAAACCCTCTGTGGACCATCAAGGTAGACCCCTGTGGAAGTACAGCCCTTCCCCACTTTCTGTCTCTCTCTCTCTCTTTCTTGTACTCTCTTTTTTTCCCTCTCTCCATTTCCCTCTCTGTTCTCTGTGTCCCCCACCCCCTTGTCTGGAGTTGTACTCTTTGAATGGACACCACGCTCTAGTGGCTAGATTCATTAAACTTCCCGTTCCCTGTCATTCCCTTCTTCCCTTCTCCTCTTCATCCATTTCTGAATCCATGAGTTGTCTGAAAAGGGACTTTTCCAATTTCCACCTCCAGAAGTTCATGGGAAAGAGTCGCTCATTCCCACAGTCACCAGAGTATCTGACATAAAACTAAGGAATGGAGGGGAGAGAGGAGGGTGTAGAGGAGGGAGAAGTAGGGGAGGATAGGGGTGCACACTTTACTATTAAATTCAACTCTCAAGTGACATGGAGGCAGAGGGTGGGGTGTGTGTTTGTGTGAGTTTGTGTGTGTGTTTGGGGAATAGAGTTAACAGGGGGTGAATGTGTTTAACCTATAGAGATGGTTTACTCAAGTACCTTTACTCTTTTGCTATTATGCCATTTCTCCTTGGTTCACAGCAAGACTTAAAAATGCAGTCCATTTTTCACAGGGAATATACCCCATGCATTATCAGCCGACTACTGCACCTAATGAGTCCTGGGGGATTACTCTACGGTCATCAGCAGCTCTGTGCTCCGTTCCACCAGAAGTGAAGCTAGAAACTACACATAGAGCTAACAGCTCTATAATGGATAAAGCTTTATCTTCCTGAATGTGCAGAGAACTTGCCCGTTCTTTACTGCTTTGTCATTGATCTTCCTCATCTTCCTCTTCCTCTCCTTTGAATTTTGAGAGAGCAGGAGACAGAAAGAGAGAGAGAGGGAGAGAGAGAGAAAGCGAGGGAGAAGAAAGTGTTCAGAGAGAGAAATTATGTGTACAAAGAGATACAAAACAAATAATTTCCTTAGAAAGGAATACGGCTTTGGTATGTTTATTACTTTTTCTTGAGCCAAAAGACTACAGGGTGTAACTGGGTTCAGTCAAATAGTACATCAGCAGGCTACATCTCCAATAGGACCCCAACCTCCCTTCTCTGGCAGGAATTCAGATCCCTTCCTCCTATATCAGGAAGTTGCCTGGCGAGACCAGCCAATCAGTGGAGAGGTTGGCTGAGAGATGACCTTTGTGGTTGTTGGGAAATGCTTCATCTTTCTGGCAGCTCAGTGTGACATTTCACAGCTGTTGGGAGTCTGGCAGGCAGGAGAGTTTAAGGTTAGTCCACTGAAACAAAATTCGATAAGCAGACTCTCCCATTTGATAATGTAATCTAAAGGTTAGTTAGTAGGGTTAAGCCTCGTACCAATTTTAGAAGGAGTGCAGAGCATTAAAAAATATTCATGTTTGAGAACCTGTGTTTGTAATTGTTTAATAATATCAAACATGTCAACATGTATTTGTGAGCTGCCACAAGGGGGGGATAGAGACCAGGGTGTCCTTCCTGCTCCGGATTGACCTCTTGGGATGACTGTTGTGTGAATCACCTTTTAGTAATGCCTCATCTGCTCTCCCTCCCTGTTTAACTTTACACCCCCTCTTTCCCCTCCGCTCCTGTCTCTCCGACTTTCCTACTCCCTCGTAACTCCTCTGCCATCTCTGCTTTCTTCTGCCTTCCATACAGGGCTGTGGTTTGACCTGGAGTTATCCTACACAGGCTCTTTCCTCATGACCCTGGAAACCAAAATGAACCTGGCTCGTCTGGGGAAGGAGGGTGAAGGCCTGGGGGAGCAGGGCAAGGAGGGGTAGGAAAACACAGACACTCAAAGTCTCTAGCTAGAGGGTGTTGTCATGTGCTTTGGCAAAACACCATTTGGTGGCACTCCTTACTGGAGTCAGGTGTTGTATGTGAAACAATGTGGTCTTATTGAGAGAATGTGTTCACATGGTTTAATGACCCTGTCTTTGTCACTGCTAAGAATGTCAGTGAATGTGGGGAGGTACAGCTTCTTTCATTTCTCTCTTCCTTGTATTTACTGAACTATTTCTCTCTGGTCACTCCTTTTCTGGATGCTTACCTCCTTGGATGTGCCTTTTTTGTGATGGGTGAGTTTGGAATAGCTTGATATATCAACCCCAAAACGAGCAAATTCATATTTTTTCGATCTCTCAAATGATGCATCTTTGTTTTGAAAGTCATTCTCACAGCCAAAACCTCTGAATGAACACTGTTAATATTTTGAGTGGAATTGTTAAGTCGGAACTGGAATTATTTTATGCTTGGAAAGTGCTCTTTGTGGATTCAGAAATCTGAGTAAATCCTCCAGCTTAACATTAGAGATGGCATTTGGAGTCACGGGGGAATGGATTTAGTTGTTGGCGTAAATGTCTCTCTTTTCAAGAATACTCTGGGGTTCAAATTGTAGAATTTTCTCTTAGCTTTGTGGCATTTCACGGATTAGCTTTGTGGCATTCCATGCCTGGTGGTTGTCTGGTGCCACCCCAAATTCTGATCACAGCTTTGGTCCTATCAAGAAGATACTTACCCTGTGTGACTGTGTGTGTCCAGGCCCAGACCGCGGGCCTACTGTCTGGCTGACAGTGATGAAGAGTCCTCCAGTGCAGGTTCCTCGGATGAAGAGGATACCCCAGAACTCCTCACCGACAAAACCACCCTGCCAGGGGCAGAAGGGTGAGCAACACTCAGTCATATCTGCTGTCACACAGACATACAGTACATACGTAAAGTAAAAATGATTTAAGTAATAATGACATTTCAAATCAGGACACTCATACTGATTTATTTATTGATAACCATAGACAAAGAAATAGGTTTGACTTTGGCGGAGTAGATGTATCAAGGGGAAGCACTCCCTGCCTCTAGCATTAGTGAGCAACATACACCACGTTCCAAATGAATCTTTCTCAGATTTTCCTAAATAGTTGATGCAAATGACAGTCAGTATAATTTTCAAGTCATAAACCGTTAGGGTATCATATTGTTGAACAAACCTCCCAATGATAACAGTATTTTCTTCAACAACAAAAAACCCTCAAAATGCACTGTTCCAAATTATTATAAAGATATGATCCACCTGATGGATAGAACATACAGACAGCATTGGGGGAGAAGGGAAATGGTGGAGGGTGGCAGCAGCACTGATCATACAACAAATGGGCTGAGTGTGTGCGTATCCTCATAAATGCATGTATAGTATACATACCCCCAGAATATATGTACATACTGTACATACACACCATCACCATATCAATAAAATGTACCTAAAATGTACATAAACCCAGGAACTGTTGCACTGAGGCTGTTCAGCAAGCTTGGCCTCCCACCATCACCTACAGTAGCCACAGCTCTGGAAACGAGGGAGTTCCCAATGAATAAGTGATGACCCTGACTCGCTTTCTCAGCTACGTGGGAGGCCACAGGCCCAGCAAGATCATGCGCTTCGTGGACAAGATTGCCAAGTCTAAGTACTTCCAGAAGGCCACAGAGACAGAGTTCATCAAGAAGAGGATGGAGGAGGTGTCCAACACGCCCCTGCTACTCACCGTGGAGGTCCAGGAGTGTCGCGGGACACTGGCCGTCAATATCCCCCCGCCCCCCACCGATAGAATATGGTATGTTCCAGGAGGACTTCTCACTATGGTATTTTCAGTGTGATTATTCAACTATAGGGAAATATATTTTGGCTAAATCAGGAACTCCCTCTGCTGGTCAGGTAAGGGGTATGCATGTGTACTTCACTACATACAATCAGGTGGTTTTGTCTTCTGCAACTGAAATGCAAAAATGTTAAAATATATTTATAGTGAATATGAATGAATGTTTATATCTGTATGCAAACTTTCAATTACTTCAAATGTTTTCCCCCATGGCTCAAATTATGTTTGACATTCTACAGAAAACACTCTGGTCAACCTAGTGTAACAGTTGAACTGCTTACTCCCCACACACACACAATTGCAGGTATGGCTTCAGGAGCCCCCCCCACTTGGAGCTGAAAGCCCGGCCCAAACTCGGGGAGCGGGAGGTAACATTGGCTCACGTCACCGACTGGATCGAGAAGAAGCTGGACCAGGAGTTCCAGGTAGGCCCACAACACCCTTCCTCTGGTCCTCTTGTTTGCCGAGTGACATATGTGCGCATACGTTTTGAGATCAATAGGATGCTGTCCAAACGTTTGCTGACATTCTGGTCCCTGCTCACCTCATAACTGAGGTGAAATTGTGAATGGGAGGGTGGCCATTAAAGGGATTGTGGCTCTCCCACAGCCACTAAGTATGGGTCTCACCTCACCCTTGTCTGGTTTTTAGAAAAGGCCCATTTATCCAGGTATTACAAAATAATCATTATCCAGCCTCACCCCCTCCCCTGAAGAGAAAAACTGATATGCTTCGTTTTCCCTGTCAGTTGTGATTGAGCCACAGCGTACTGTCTCTGGATATAGACACAAATACCACGTCTGTGACAGTTAAATGCAATGAGGGGAGCTTTTGCCCTGCTTTACCTACACAGAATACAGGGAACGATGGACGTTCTCCAGGATTTTGTTGTGGAGATCAATCATTTTTATGGAGCCATTGTAACCTCGCTGCTGTGGCTTGATGATTTGATGTTTGTCATTCTTGCCAGCACATTAGTCAACCCAGACAGTTTCCTTAAAAAATAACAGATAGACAGGCATTCAATCCAGCCGAAATATATTTAGTTTGTGGGGACACTAGGCAATTTTTGTTAAATCTATGACCTAATCTTGAATTGTTATACACTTGACACTTCCAATTGCTCCCCTCTCTATGTTTTTGTTGGCTTACAGAAAATATTTGTGATGCCAAACATGGATGACGTGTGGCTACCCATCATGCACTCTGCCATGGACACTCGTTCCAACACATACGTGGGTACTGTGACATCCGATGCCTTGAGGGACATGGACCACTCTGAACCTGAGGTCTCTGATATGTGAAGACACACACTTACGGTATGTGTGGAATACCATGGCAACACGACAGAAAGGCACAGGCCCACCTGGAGACACTTGTTGTGGACTTGAGAGTTGTGGCCTACTGTTCACTGTTCATGGCAGTAGTCAAGTCCTATTGCCGTGGCCACACTAAAATGAAGATAGGCGACTTTGAGGATCAGTAAATCTGTTGCTAAAGGTAATAGATCTGGATATCTGAAAGTTGTGTATTTAACAGGTCCTCATTTGCCAGTCCCCTCATGTTGCAAAATAAGATCAACTGAAAATGTTGCCTATGAAGACTCGCAAGACACCGTTACAAAAACATCCTCACTGTAAGAAAAGTAGGCCTATAGACACATGATTGTGACATGATAAGAAGGCTTAGATCACAGGGGTTTTTCTTCCAACAAGAAAGATGGCCGTCCCCTGAAAACCAGATGAACCACAATACCTGTGATGTTTAGCAGCTTCACCAAACAACATAGATTTCACTTCTGACAAGTGTGTCTATCCATAATGTTGTTTTTATTGATGTGCCCCAGTCTTATTTTACTGTCAGATACTCATAAGCCTGTGAGCCAAGCATGGGATGAGGGTTTCCATTTCAAAACACATTGGTGTTTTTGAGTCAGTGAATTCATTGTATATCGTTTCATCATGCTTCTGCATCTGATGCACACGTAATGGGGTTCAGAGACAGTTGAGTTCTCCTGGCCCAACCCACTTTGCTGCCTGTGCCATCTTCGCTGCCTGTGTCACCTGCATGGCACCCCGTATATGCAAACAGATCAATGCCACTGTGTCCATTAAACTACGATACCAGCTGAAACTCCTCCTTGTGCCCAAAGAGCCCACAGGAGACAGGTCCGAGTAGTCAAGGAAACCTCAACTCGTCCTTCAATGTCTTCAGCAAAACAATTGCTCTAATCATTTTTACAGTGCGTCACAAATGACAGATTACTTTTACAGATATCTATGGTCCAATTGTTGTATGTAGGCCTAATGAATGTACAATAAACTGGGTTCAGTTTCACAGTACAACATACTTAAATTGATGTTAGCGGTGTACCGCTTGCTGATGGGGTTGTGAACACAGCTGACATTAAGATTAGCTGAATTCTGTCTGTCTTTTTGGCCATAGCAGTCCCATCTTTACACTTACAGGGATACTGAGCTTCTCCTCCTCCCTCCCCCCCTCTACCATTGCAGGTGATAACTATGTTTAACAGACTTCTGCCCATAGGCCTACTATTCAACTGCCAGGGTTGAGCCAGTCTGCAAACCAAAATTATGGTTTTGTTTATGTAGCTATTGTTGGTGTCATGTTTCACGTTCTGTACAGTACATGCGAAAGACAAAAAGGTAATATCAACCATCTGCAAATGCCAGACTATATAGTAGAAATGTGTTCCATGAAATTTGCCAAGAACATGCTTCTAATCTGTTTTACAGTTAATATCGGTTTTTAGTCATGCTGTTCAAATGTTTGTGTTGGCTAACAGTGTATGAGGCAGAAGTGCCTTTTAAATAATCTGACATTCCTCTCTAGTTGGTCCAATCGGTTCCAGTTTTAAAACTGAAAGCAAACTTTTGAACATGTGTGCCATCTACCGTCTATGCTCTTGGTTATACATTTGTTTAGCTTTTATTGCATTTGCAGTGGTAAAAAATGACATTGCCATTGTGTTAAGTGATTGTGACACAGAATGTTATATGGTGGCTCAATAAATACCCTTTTGCTTCAAAATGAATCACCTGATCATTTAACAAATATTCATGGTTAGCCATCTTGGAAATATTAGACACATCTGCAGCGTTATAACTGTCATCTCGATAATTTCATTGATTATTCATTAAAATTTAAGATTCCTATACGTTTATGTTTGAACTTTTCTGACAAAGAAAATTCCTTGTCTGTGCACATTTTCATTGCGAATAAAACCCATTCTGATTTGATAACTCGTGGACAGATCTTAATAACTGGTTTAAGTAGAAAAGGGTTAAGATGTTAATTAACTCATTCAAAATCTAAACGTAGGTGAATCTTGACACGGTATACATTTGTGGATTGCCTTTAAAAGAGAGACTTGGGAGAAAAGCCAAGAAACCCCAGTTATAAACAAACCTTTTCTGCTCTTGCACTATAGCTTGGCCTAAGCAGCCATTGTTAGGGCCACCCAGGTTCAAAGAAAGTGCGTAGGCCTACCACAGAATGAATAAGGCAAAACTGCAATATATACTTTGACTTTTATTTAGACAGTCCTCCATCTTCAGTCAGAACATTTCAAAATACATTTCAATTGAATCTTCTTTACAGGAACTGGAACCGGTCACGTGGCGAGGAAATGGGCCGGATTACCTGGAATAAAACAACATTTGTCACAACCCTCCCACTCGTTGAAGATTATACCCATTTGCAATATTGGTCATGTCAGTCATGTAAATTGACTTCATTATCATTCAGAAGTCTAACGCGTAAACTCATCACGCATAACCGTCTACGTTTCGTGCGCAAGTTTTACCACTTAACATTACCCACCGTTCTTGACATGGAAGGCTTGTCGAAGCTCCAGTCATGGACACTGGGTCAGAGGGCCATGCGGACCGCCATGTGCTCCGCCATGTGCTCCTGCATGGTGGCTAGCAGACTTAGCACAGACTGACGCGGATTTCCTGTGAAACAGTCAGCAATTAAATTTCTCATTCCTTATTATAAATCAATGGCGACTATTTATAAGAGGTACCACTTACCTCGAACAATTTGTGGACAGCGTTTGAGCAGGCTCCCTATTCCAACGAGACACAACCTTGCCAATCGCCCATATTCGTCTTGCAACTTAAACATTATTATCCCTTTATCCATATTTATCAAAATGGTCAACATACAATACATGTAGTTCCACCAAAGCTAAATATGACGCCGACATTATTGAATATGCTCAGGAACCCGCTTGACGTACAGAGTACAACGTTAAAGCTACAGATGAAGTCAAGAATCATGGTCGGCTGCCGGAAGCTTTTATACGAAGGTTTTACAACGAATATCCGGTAGCTGGCCGAGTCCTCATTGGTTAACAATTTTCTCCTCCTTCTCTCTGTGGACGTCAGAAAACACAGTCCCTCCCCCACATATCATGAGGAAGCCAACTGAAGCAGGGAAAACTCTTAATAAACTGAGATAGGAGAACTACTCTACGGTTACCCTGAAGAGAAGGCAATTTGTTTTTAAATGTTGTTCAGACAAGCCTGCTAGATCTTGGTTAGCTATACAGCGCCTGTTTTCTATGTCAAACTCGCTCTGTTCCCGGTTGGACTCGAGATGGACTGGACAGTTTTCAGCCGGGGCCCATGGTTCATTTTCACGTTGCTGTGCTGCATTGACCCTCTACGGATGGTAAGCTGTAAACCCAGCTTTAGCTAACAAACTAGCTAGCTGGCTGGCTTGTTGTGATTGACTGTGATACAGTGTTCAGTAACTAGTCATTTGGTGTGATGCCATTTAATAAGTAAGGTAAAAATTGCACAACAATGGCATTCACCTTAATTTGTGGTAAAGTACGCTGTGCTTGAGATTTGGGGTTCATTGTTAGCAAGCTGCTTACACCTTAATATCTGGGCTTGCTAGGTAACTAATAACGTTAGCTAGATACGTTGCTAGATATTGTGTGAAGATCTAGTCGGCCACTTACACAGTACTGGCCAGCTAGCGTACGCATTGCATTGCTAGACAATACCTAACGCTAATTCTGTAATTTACGGACCTGTAGGCTATGTACTGTATATGTAAATAGCAGCGTAGCTGTCAAGCAAGCATGCTCTGGTTAATGCAATCATAGCTAGTTAGCCAGTTACTTTTAAGCGAAGATTAAACCCGTGCAATATATACAGCCTTCTACTTGCCAGCTTAGCTTGGTAGATAAGATTAACTAGCTTTAAACCCCTCCTTGAAGGGACCTCCTCCTGAAAACCATTAGACTATTTGATTAGTAGAACTATCACCTCTGTCCTCCGCTGGTCTTTGTGTAGCTATCTTTTGGTCTTCAGTTTGTTGATTTGAAATGGGACTTGGTAAAGAGGTGGGAAGGGCAGCTGATGGGGCAACAAAGTAAATATAGTTTTATACTCGGCTTTATCATCACACAAACTTGATTTGAAAAGCGAATACCCAAGAAAGATCTAAATGGTTATCGTAGCAGCCAAGTCGGTTTTAAATCCAACAAAATATGTTGGAAGTAAAAAGGGATGTGTAGTTTAAATTTGTATGACTGCCAGGGTATTGTGTTGCCCTGGTTGGGTCTACATGAACTGCTCCCCAGAATGTTGACAAATGGAAAGTGTTGCATGAATAAGTGGACAAGTGCATGATGAGTCAAACATTCACGCTATGGTGACTAGACTTTTGAGTGGTCTCAAAAATCCTGGTTATTTGGCATATTCTTTTAATAGTTTGAAAGTATAATAATTATTGATGTATTACATGATTACGTGATCACAGTTTAACACAAGTCATGCACGTCGTATAAAATGCAAAAAGATAGATAGACAGATAGGTGACTGAGTAAACATTACTTCTGCAAACAAGGAAGACAGAAGTGTTGCTTGCCTTGCATGGTACCTCTGCAAATGAAGGAACGTTTTTAGACCAATTTGCATGAAGGGTGAGTTAATTGAGGAATAAAGCCTTTGAGCCACTAGAATGAATGGGTACACATAACGGCGCATGGGTAGAGAATACTTAGAGTCTAGTTTACAGGTGTATAACCTACTTTTTATTGGCTAGTATTATTAATAGTAGGGGGATTTTATGCTACTCATAATAATCCAACTGAAGTTTGGTAAGTGACCATATTTGTATTTGTAAAAAGTCGGCTAGGCTACAGGTTCATAAGAGTTCTCTGTCCTGGTCCTCTCAACTGTTTTCTATCAGTCTAACTTAAGTCATATATCGTGCAACAACTTAATTTCTATATTTATTAATCTCTTATGCATTGAGTTCATGATGAAACTAGCAGCCTTCTGCAAGATTCAGTTGCACTGACATCCGGAAGCAGCTCCCAGTTCTGGTTTCTGTTCTCATAGTAGTTGCATCAGATAATGTTTTAGCCACATTATTTTTGTAGGACCTACAGCAGGTTATCAAACATGCTTAATATTACTATTTTGCAGCAGGAGTGTAGGTTGATGGGGACTTATTGCTGTTCCAGTAAACACTGGCACAAACCAGTGCAATAAAAGTGCCTATCGTGACAACTTAGGCCCTAAGCATCAGAAGCGTCACATTACCCTGAAAAAGATGCTTGTGTTTGCCTCTTTGTGTTCCCTGAGAAGTGTCTATTACTATTGACAGATGGTGGGAACCTACCAATTGAACGTGCTTGAAAACTTCTGGCACTGATGTTAGGGTTGTAGGAGGGTGAAGAGACAGTCTCTACTTGGACGAATGGGCATGTTTTATAGGCTGTCCCTTTTAGCCGCCGTCTGGCCTCATCGGAGTGAGACAGAGAGAGCCAAGAATTTGGTTTCGCCCTGTTCTTGTGCATTATGTAACAAGCTTTCGCAATGTCTGACTTTTCCATGTTTAAAAGCTGTTTAATATTGACATTTAAGGAAAGACTCCTATGTCCATTTGTTTTTCTTTTTTTCTCTTCCACTCTTCAATCCACCAGCATAGCCGTGCGACACATCTGACAGATGTATGAGAGTTATGGGGTCGGGTCTAAAGGTGCTGCTATTTCAATAATCATGTTTCTCTTGCAGCAGATGTTGTTTTTGCTTGTGAAACTGTGCGTAATGGAGGTTATGGAGGGTGAATCAACTGTAAGTTGACTTGTTGATGTTTTTTCTAAACCGTCATGTCCTGTGATCCACGTGTAGTCAGTGCTGCTTGGTAGGAACTGCCACAGGTGTACAGTATTGACTCAAGCTCTCACACATTGTTTACTGTAGGGTTAGAGTATGGGAACTGAGCCAACACGAAGGGACAGACACTTACTTTTGATTGGGCTGGACAAAAACATATTTTTGCTTGTCAGATTGGAAGTTCCTCATTCAACCCTTGCAAATTATTTTCACGTGATTTGGCATTTCAGTTTTATTTATATTTTTTATTAAAACACACAAAAAAAGCATCAAATGTGTACACAGCTAACTAAAGTGTTAACACCAGGAGTGTTAAGATCCATCTCAGAGAGTAGCCTTGTGTAAACACTCAACAAGTCAAATGAACACTCCACGTGTTAAATTAACATGCTGAAATGTGCTGTGTGCAGTGGGCCGTTGCAAGACTGATTCAGCTAAGGCCAGGTCGTACACTGAACTGTGCTCTATCTGTTCTCCATGCCATGTGCTCAGGCCTGACTGGCTGGGTCTGGGGGTCTCAATAGCACTTTACTCTACCACCCTGAGCCCCTGGTAATTGACTGAGTGCAGAGAAAAGAGCCTCTTAGTAATTGGCGGTTGGTGATCTGCCTCAAACAACAGGGGCTATATTCAGTACCCTGAGGTCTTTTTGGGAATAGGCTGCAGTGCTGCCATTGATACCAGTGCTGATATAGCTACGTGTATAAATGGTTTAGCGTTTAGTGTAAGCACTCCTCTGCTATGTCACTTCCTCTTGTATTATTGTGTGCCACGAGCAGAGGGTTAACCTGGGTTATCAGGTTAATGTTTAAAAAAAAATAGTGCATACACCTCACTTCCAGCTAGCCCAAGCCTGTTCCTGCAGGCCATGTTGTGAGAAAGTTGATTGTTAGTCTGCTGCTGTCTGATCTCCCTTTTGAACTGTTTATACCTTCTTTGTCATGCTCGCCTCTTTCTTGCTCTCTTTCTCTCTGCCTCTCCCTCCTTCTTTACCTCAGTCGACTGTATCAGAGACAGTCCACCCAGTGTCCACTCCCTTCCTCCCTGTTGAGTTCTTCAGACTGCTGAGCCCAGTCCAAGCCTGCCCATGTGGGCCTGTGTCTGTCTGCTCAAGTGGGAAGAGAGTCTGGAGGGAGCCTCGACCACGTGGTCCTCTCAGCCCACTGTTCATCTGTGTACTTCCAACAGCCCCCTTCTCTCCCTGGCCACGTCCACGCCTAACCAGGCAGACTTCATCAGGAATGAGGCAGTGTAAAAGTGTGGAAAGTGCACGTGTTGTGCCTTGCAAGCTTTGTGACCCCCGCCCCCCCCTTATCTCCCGTAGTCCCCACTCTTATCTGAGACTTGTTGTTTCAACTCCTGGGATGGTTTCATGGCTGCAGGTAGCTCAATTGACTTTGCTTGTTTGCCCTAAGGTATTTACTTCATAAAACAATCATTTGGGGCTTGTTCAAAGAGAGAGAGAGAGCTGTGATTGGTAGTAAGAGGTGGTTTGGGTTAACCCCTCTAGGCTCCCCCCCCCCTTGGCGACTATTCTCCGGTAGAAGGCATTTCTGATGCAATATAACCTGCTGGGGAAGAAGAGCACATGTTTATCGCCTATGGTCTTTATCTCCTTTATGGATCTTGGCTTGGGCTCTGTCACCAAATGGCCTCATAGAATAGAAGGAATGTAAAATGAGTTTGTTAGCTGGATGGTTAGCCAAGACCTAATGGAGCGGAATGGCGACTGTGATCTGTAATTTATTCGATTAATTAGTGGCGTGAGACCGTGAATTCTTTTCTATTGCACATGCATGAGGACGCATTGGATCTCAACCCTTACCTCCTGTGGTTTTATGAATGCTAAAAAAAAGTATTAATTCATCAGTCCTTTTTAACTTGCAAAAACCATAAGGCCTCCTGTGTGACTTGGCTCATCAGTTTGTGTATTTCGTGCAGGGTTTTTGCCAAGGCAGCACCGTATCCCTTCCTGAAAGTCTGCTGTTTGTGTCAACCCTGGATGGAAACCTGCACGCCGTGAGCAAGAGATCTGGCTCTATCAAATGGACGTTGAAAGAAGGTAAGAGAGAGAGGGAGAGAGCTCTACTGTACAATTCACTTGTGTGTGTTTTTTTTCTTGCTAATGTTCAGGTTACGCCTACAAAACAAAAGCCTCTTTGTGGTGTGCCCCAGGACCCACAATGGGACCCCACTAGCTTTTTGAAAGGGAAGATATTTGAAGTGTTTTGCCTATTGTCAAACAGAGGCAACCTGATTTATAACAAAGACATTGTGATGAGATATCATTACACAAAGAATGCTTAAAGTGGAGACGGGAGGTGGGGTTTGTAGAGAAGCAGAGCATCCTGACATGTGGCTAATACAAGTGCTGAGGTGGAGCACATAGAGAGTCTGGTTGAGCAACCGGCTGTCAGAATAGCAAACGGCATTTGGTTTAATGTAAAGTGTCCCAATTAGTACGGCGAGGTTGTAGAACTGGCTGTGGTCGACTGTGTGAAAGGTGTTCAAACGGATGTTTCCCCCTCATGCCCCTTGCTGGCACCTGAGTTAAATGCAGTTGTCTTCTGCTTGTTCAGCTGGTAATCATTAACAGAGAGAGTGGAGCAGATATAGCCTAGTTGTAGTCAAGGTCGCTGTGGGCAAGGGTGAATTACTCTGTGATGATTGTACCTACACTCGCATTCAAACATCTAGTCTTTAGATGACTTCGATGTGTTTAGCACAGTTAGCATGTCAATGCAGGACATATCCTAAGTCATGCGTGCCTGCAAGGTTCACAGAACATTTTGATATCCTCGCCAGCCAGAATTGTGTGAGCTGAAATAGGAAAGAACAAAAATGTGTAGTTCTTCTCCAGTTACACCTAGTAGTCAGTCAGCATCACTGACACAGGTGAGTTTGGTTGCTTCTACCAACGCCCTGAGCTTTCCTGAAACACCTGTTGAACTTGAGCCTGAGTGGCCCACACCTTGTGTGTGTGTGTGTGTGTGTGTGTGTGTGTGTGTGTGTGTGTGCTGGCAGCATAACCAACCAGCCAGCTCAGCCCAGCCCCCCCCTTTGAACCCCAACTGTGATGTTCAAGTCCATACCGGAAACTCCTCCTCGTGACCCTAGTCACCCAGACAAACACACATGTGGTTGTTGTTGTTATACCTTGTTATTTATACTCCAGAGGGTTTGTATTTTGGCTCTAGAGCACTTTGCTGAGAGAAACGGCCGTTGACGTCAAGTGAATGGAGTTGGAGGCATGCCTCTTAACAAATGTTTGTTTTACTCCCTGAACCATGTGGCTTATGTTCCTGTACTCGATATTGATGCATGAGGGGACGAATCAGACCCAGCAGTAATTCATGAACCACTGCAGGCCAACATAAGTTTGTTTTCCCAACATCCCAATATATCCTTTGAATATTGAAACTGAATCTGGCTACACCTGCCTTCATAGGTAATGTTCCCATGTAATCCCCCCCCACACACACACACACACACACACACTGCCATTCTCCTGTCAGAGGAGGGCCATCTGGTCAGCCGCGCATGTCCTTCTGCTTCCGGCGTGTGTTGGTTCACCGCAGCATCGTGTCTCTGAGGCCTGGGTGTCTGTCTGGCCCTCAGCGAGGGTCAGCCTGACATCAGGGGTCAACTGGAGCCTCCGCCACACTCACTGTGTTTAACTTGTTTTATCAGGAAGATTCGGGGGGGGGCATTAGCCTCTTATCAGTTCCTGCTCTCCCGTAAGCAGCAAGAGGATGCAACCTAGCCTAATATTGGGTTTACACTAGCGCAAACAAAGGCATTTACAGGAACTCAATGTATCATACATGACTGTATGTAGGCTTGCAGTAACATGTGTACTGTGCATGCGATTGGTAGAGAGAGAGTCAAATGAGCTCTGTATGGCTCTTGGAATAGTTAGCATTGTGTGCACATCTATGCACAATTGCTCAATAGGTGCTCTCATTTGAAATGTTCTTGCAATTCACAGAAACGTCTTCCTGTTTTTCCTTTTACAGATCCTGTTCTACAGGTCCCTACACATGTGGCAGAGTGAGTAATATTTTGTGTGTATGTACACGTGTGTGTGTGTGTGTGTGGTGTGTGTGTGTGTGTGTGTGTGTGTGTGTGTGTGTGAGAGAGTCATTTACAGGAAGCCAGATGCTGACTATGCATATATCTACTCTTCTCCCTTATTTTAATGACAGAAATGCAGTTACACTATACGTAGTCTAAAGAGACCAAATTGTGTATAGTTTGAAAGAGAGAGAGAGAGAAAAAAAAGGTTAAGTGAATATCTCTCTAATAATGCCAGGAATATCAATGTGTGTGTACACATTTAGAATGGGTTTAGTTTCCCACAATCAGCTCAAGAACTGGGCACTCTGCAAAGTTCATATTCGGTATGTGTCCTCTTTATTATACAACATTTGTTTTGGATAATAAAAGTGGTTGATTGACGTTGTTTGGATAAGCATTTCGACATCAAATTATGAAAAATTAACTTGCCGCCAGTTTGGCTTGCTCTCTTCACGTCCCAGCCCCTTCCCTCTGATTGGTTCTCTGGTTTGCAGAATTTCCTAGGAATGGATATATCGAGAACCGGGCATTAATATTTTGCAGGTGTCCTTTTTATAATCCAACGGAGTGCAGTACCACGACTACACTAATGCTATTAATAAAGGCATTCGCAATGAAATGTAACTAAGCGTAGTAAGGAAAATAGGGAAATTCTGTTGAGTTATTTAAAAGCAAATTCGCTTTTACAACCGATATGCAGCTGCTTTCAAAGGGGCTGGCTAGGCAACAGAACGACAATATAAAGTGGATACTTTCAGTATAGATCTATGAATTGTCATATAAATTAAGATGTTTACTGATGTCAAAACTGCTTGCATATTGCAAATGTACAAACGCTGTATGGTGAATTGGGCCTACAATTATGACAACTGGCTCAACCATTGTGCATGTAATGACTTCTGTTATGAACTGAATATTTAGACGTTTGTAGTGGTAAGACAATTTAACAGAGAACCAATATAGTACATTTTGTTCAACATAACATAAGCAATTTATAACGTAGGAAACAGCAAACAAATAAAGGCTACATAATCATTTGCATTAATGTAGGCTAATAAAGCATTGGCAATTTGAAGAGATGACAGATCATTTATATTGTGATTTGAGAAATATAGGTACTAAAACCACTGAGAAGAACTGTCATCAACCAGCATCATCACGGGCACTGTGCCCTTTCTATAATTCCAGGAATCTGTGTGTATGTGTTTCCAATTTGATCATGGGCAGTTGGGCACAATGCATTAGTTTATTAAAACAATCAAAAAAGGAGTGTATTGTCCACAGTTGGACCACCTACATCACTTTTTGAAAGTTGCCTTGGAGAAACCCAAGACAAATTTCCATCGTAAAAGAGGTGTTTGTCTGTGTTCTTTTTTCTCCAGACCAGCATTTCTGCCTGACCCCCATGATGGCAGCCTGTACTCTCTGGGGGGGGAAAGAACAACGAAGGGCTCACGGTAGGAGGACTAACAGCCTGTACTCTCGACGGTTACTAAGGAACACTCGGTTTCCTCTCTACCTAGACGTGTGCTACATCTTCTTACCACAGTCGATAAGCAGGTCATGAATTTGTGCATCAACTTTGAGTGTGTATGCGTGTGATAAATGTCTGCAAATTCCCCATACTGTGACAGAAACTGCCCTTCACCATACCGGAGCTGGTTCAGGCATCACCTTGTCGAAGCTCTGATGGAATCCTCTACATGGGTAAGACCTTTATAAAGCACCTTGTATCACACACACGTACACACACACACGTACACACACACACACACACACACACACACGTACATATACAAAGCACTAAATAACACGTACTGCCTGAAAGGGCCGCCTGGTCTGCAACATCAACTTGTGAAACTGCAATGTTCCACATCACACAGTCATTCGTTTTGACAATCTCAGACTGGATTCGACTTACGCACAAAAAAGGTTTTACACACTAAGACATACAAGCAGAATCAGGCTGTCTTTAGTTTTAAAAACCACTCACAGAAAATAATATTTGCATATTATGTAGTATACAGTGTGTCAGGCTGGATTCCTGAATGAATGTTATCTCTTTGCAGTAGAAGACGTTAGACTATATTTCCATCCCGTTCCTAGCCCCAGCTCTTTGGAATTCAACACCGTTGGAAGCTGTTGAACACGTTATCGAGTCGCTCGTCGTTATCTGTGTAGTAGTAGCCAGGGCATTCCTTTACGGAAGCCACTGCTAGCACAAAGGAAGATACTATTGTGTAAAAGCTCAGTGTACTCGTTTTCACCACTCAATGCCAAACCAACAGCCCACACAGAGAAACGACTCAGGCCTTAACATCATCCCACTCTGGGTGTGGCTGGTTCCACAGCAGGCACTGTTTCCTAATCCGTTGGTTTTGCCAAGGGCCAGCCAGACTTACTGTTAGTGGCACTCCCTTTACCAACGAACTAGGAAGTCGGTCTGAGGCCGTAGTAGGTGTGACTGTAAATAATCATAAAGCTGTCACCGCCCGGTCCCATTTGGTAAAGTGATCAACTGTCAACTGGACCTCCCATTGAGGTTGTCCGCTGTCTGAAGAGTGTGTGTGTGTGTGTGTCTAGGTAAGAAGCAGGACCTGTGGTACGTGGTGGACCTGCTGACGGGAGAGAAGCAGCAGACGCTCACTTCCTCGTTTGCTGAGATGCTGTGTCCCTCTTCATCGCTCCTGTACCTGGGACGCACCGGTGAGGCCCTGCAACGGAACACCTACGGTCCCACCCGTAACCCGCACACACCTACTTTCATACCTGTAACCCACACACACTTACCATCCTACCTGTAACCCACACACACCTACCTTCATACCTGTAACCCACACACACCTACCTTCATACCTGTAACCCACACACACTTAGCATCCTACCTGTAACCCTCCAACCCACATGCACCTACCATCCTACTTGTAACCCTCTAACCTACACACATCTACCCAGATATAATATACTCACACCTATCATGTGTGTCACCCCCTGTCCCCCTCCAGAGTACACCATCACGATGTACGACACCAAGAGCAGAGAGCTGCGCTGGAACGCCACCTACTCAGACTACGCCTCTACCCTGCCTGACGATGAAACCAAATACAGTAAGAACCTTCCGGAAACCGTTTATCCCCCGACTCCCCACTCCGAACCAAACTCTCATCAACGCAGCCACGATATATCACATGAAAATCACCCACTTGACACACCAACGGTTCTTTAATAGATTTGATTGCACGACTTGACAAACCCCTCTCCGGTCTCGGCAGAGAACGCCCACTTTGTGTCGAACGGGGACGGGCTGGTGGTGACGGTGGACAGTGAGTCGGGCGACGTGCAGTGGGTCCAGAACTACAACTCTCCCGTAGTGGCCATGTACATCTGGCAGCGTGAGGGCCTGCGCAAGGTGGCGCACACCAACGTCGCCGTGGAGACGCTGCGGTACCTGACCTTCATGTCCGGGGAGGTGGGACGTATCACGCAGTGGAAGTACCCCTTCCCCAAGGAGAAGAAGCCGAAGAACAAGCTTATGTAAGCAGGGCGGACGCACACACACACACACACACGCGTACATACATACGCACACATGGTTACAGAGATCCAAACCGACATGGAGATAAAGAAATGGAGAGGCAGGTGGACACACACAAACGCACCACCGAAACTCTCGTTTCTCGTTTCTTCTGAAAACGGCTGTTGTGTTAATAGAAACGGCACTGTGAATTGAAACCGTGACCCCAAGACACCTCCTGTGTTCTCTAAAAATCAACAAGGCCTCGCATGTCTACACTATAGTGCCTGGTTGTGCAATCTAACTTCAGCGTGAAACCCATGCAGGCCTGTATGAGGGATTCGCAGCTGCTGCATTCCAGTCACAGCTGTGACATGCCCAAGTCAGTTAAGCAAATCCGCGGTGGACGTCTCTTAATGAGCCTCGAGATCAAATGTGTCCATATTACGTTAAAACTTCAAATGGCAAAACAAAGCCATGTTC
The DNA here is from genome assembly GCA_903064625.1 of Mallotus villosus. NCBI lineage: Eukaryota > Metazoa > Chordata > Actinopteri > Osmeriformes > Salangidae > Mallotus > Mallotus villosus. The sequence continues at coordinate 20,285 of CAEFZP010005665.1, read as the reverse complement.
ATACTGTACAGGAAGTGCCTTGAAGGAGAAAGCCAACACAAGGGCAGTGATCCAATTCAACGGATCATCAAGAATGATCCGACTCATTAGTCCGTTTTCAGTTTAGAAACACTATAGTAGGATTCAGAGGAGAGTGGCCTTGCTGGACCCACTATGGAGCATTTCAATGAAAGATTAGTGTTGCACATTTGATATGCTGATATGTACTGCGTGTTAGAATCAGCATCCACAACTGGAACAGTTACTCTTTAAAAACTTATCCAGTGCAAGGCTAGCATAGCAAACAACCTGAAGCAACAAATTACCTAACAAGACACCCCCCCCTTTGCTGTCTGTACCACAGGTCCACTCTCTATGTGGGCAAATACTCCACCAGCCTGTACGCCTCGCCCTCCCTGGTTCATGATGGAGTCACAGTTGTGGTGAGTCACACCTGTCCAGGACTGGTCTTCAGCCAGGTGCATGTGGATGGAGTCATGATGACCCTATCCCTTTCCTGGGGTAGTCAGGCATGTTTACCTGGACCTGCCCCAAGTTCACTCTATCTCTGGACAGGTTCCCAGCACCAGAGAACCAGGTTCTGAGAAACAGAGAACCAGCTTCCCAGCTTGGCTACAAATAGGGTGTTTTGTCAATGTTGAAGCAAGTTGAAGGGGACGTGATTCCATTTGGCTTTCTCTTTCTCTTTCTGTGTGTGCTCCGATCTGTGTGTGTGTGTGTGTGCGTGGTGCAGCCCCGTGGCAGCACGTTCCCCATGCTGGAGGGGCCCAGCAGCCGGGAGGCGAACGAGGAAGAGTGTGTGATCACGCCCAGCACCAGTGTAAAGTTCAACGCCGCCCTGCGAGAACGCAACCGCATCAACTTCATGAGGAACCACCTGCTGCTCATAGGTAAACACCACCTCTCTGGTCCTGTCAGCGTGACGTCCTCCTGCCAGGCTGAATACAGTCGACATGGACCCCGCACCTCCCCATCCCACCCAGGGCCTAGACGCGTTCAGAACCGTCTTTGTGTGAGAGTGCTGCCCTCTGCTGGCCACGGCCATGGTGAAAGCACTGTCAGTTCATGGAGTGTATTCCTGCAAAACATTGATCGTTCTCTATTATTCTCTCTTTCTTTCTGACTCTCTCTGTCTCTCAGGTCACCACGAGACACCTCCCGATGCTCATAACAAGATCTTGGAGAAATTTCCAGACAGCATCCCTCGACATCAGGGCAATGTCATCCCTCCCACCACGGAAAAGACATTAGAAGAGGTGAGTGTGTGTGTGTGTGTGTGTGCGTGAGAGAAAGAGAGACAGTAAATTCTTGGGTTACTCCGTTAGCTACAAATCACTGCTAATGGATCCCTGTTGCACTACTTCCTGGCACCCCTTTCACATTTGACTCTTTCCCTCTCCTCCATATACTATTGCTCCCCTCCTCACACCGTTCCCTCCACGCCAGAAGGCGAACGAGAGCGGCCGAGAGGAGAGTCCCCCGGCCCAGCCCCACACCTCCGTCCAAGAGCAGCCCCCTGGTGGGGGCGGAGGAGGAGTGGGGGGGCGATCAGCAGCCAAGCCTGAGGCCCCTGTCGACACCATGCTCAAGGACATGGCCACCATCATCTTCTCCACCTTCCTCCTGGCTGGCTGGCTGGCCTTCGTGATCACCTACCCAAAGGTGAGCGTGTGGCCAGGGCTCCACCTACTGGTCAGCTGTGGAGCTGCAGGGATCTCTCACTGCTCGCCTCTGTGCATATGCAAAATCCATTTTTGTTGTTGTTGTCGTCGCACTACAAATAAATCTAATCAAACAAACACTGGTTGCACTCTTTGAACCTGTGAGTGCATGTGTCCTCTCCCATAGTACCCCCCCACATGCCCACATACACACCAACGGTGTCTCACCCCAGGCCCTCCTCCCCATCTTCTGTCCCCCAGAGTGTGCACAAGCAGCAGCAGCTGCAGCACCAGGAGTTCCAGAGGCAGATGGAGGAGCGGCTGGATCTGCTCCAGAAGCAGCAGCCCTTCCCCCCACCCTCCGACCTGGGCCTGGCCCCGGACTACCTGGAAGTGGCCCGCGCCCGCTTCGAAAGCTCCGACCACAGCAGCCCCAACGTCACGCCCCGGGCCTCCAACCACTCCAACCTGTCTGTGTCCGAGCTGGGCAGCTCCGCCAACGAGCATGACGATGGAGGTACGAAAAGACACGCATACAGATTAATTGATACATACATTTCTTTAAAACGGTGAGATTTAAAACGATTTAGCCGAAGTCTTCTGGATTGATTTGATCCATTGTTAGTGTTCATGAAGGTACATGCGTCTGTGTTTGACCAGATGAGGACATCAACACAGTTCGTGTGGGAAACATCACGTTCAGCCCCAAAAATGTGCTGGGGCATGGTGCAGAGGGAACCATCGTGTACAAGTGAGTCTCCATCTATGCCAGTGGACTCAAACACCAACACATCTCAAGCTCTTAAATGTAGTCTGTGAGTCATAGTCTTACATACTACTTTATCCAGAGAGAGAAAATGTACCACACAAGAGGGTAATTCAAGATTTGGTAGGCAATTTTATTTCTACTAAGGAAGTGTTCCTCGATGGAAGTAAGCACTGGGGTATCAGTTTTAAGGGAGGAAGTCCTTCACCTGGTATAGTTTCACAAAGGATCATTCCCGGGCTTATACGTAAGGAGAATGGAGTGGCCCTCCTGTGAGTGTTGGTTCTGTGTTCTCCAGGGGTCAGTTTGATAACCCTCCTGTGAGCGTTGGTTCTGTGTTTTCCAGGGGTCAGTTTGATAACCGTCCTGTGACCCGTGGTTCTGTGTTCTCCAGGGGTCAGTTTGATAACCCTCCTGTGACCCGTGGTTCTGTGTTCTCCAGGGGTCAGTTTGATAACCGTCCGGTGGCGGTGAAGAGGATCCTGCCGGAGTGCTTCAGCTTCGCCGACCGAGAGGTGCAGCTGCTGCGCGAGTCCGACGAGCACCCCAACGTCATCCGCTACTTCTGCACCGAGCGAGACCGCCAGTTCCAGTACATCGCCATCGAGCTGTGCGCCGCCTCGCTGCGAGAGGCATATACCCTTCACTTAACCTCTCTCTCTTTCTCTTTTAGTTTCTCATCCTTGCACCCTTTCTGTTGTTTTGGCTCCGGTTACTTTTCACCTACGCTCATGTACTTGTTTGTGCTGGGGTGTTTGTTTCAGTATGTGGAGAGGAAGGACTTTGACCGGCGCGGACTGGAGCCCGTGGTGTTGCTGCACCAGACCATGTCAGGCCTGGCTCATCTGCACTCTCTCAACATAGGTACTGCTGTCATCTCCTCCATGTGGCTTTTATATCATACACTCACGAGGGCCTTTTCCTGTCACTGCATTAAGAGTCCTGAACCAAGAACAACTTTGAATTAGACTGGTTCTCAACTGGTCTAACATCAGGACCCACATTTGTCCTTGGTCGACCCCAAAATATAAATAAATAACTTTTGTGATGCTCTTAGCTCCTGGAGTTCTAGTTGAGAATACTCTACAGTTCTGCATAGCCCAAGTGTTTTTTGTCTAAAGGGTGCTTTAGCTTTGATGGCTTCATGCTTTCGTTACCCAGTCTGTTGCTACACAAATCACGTTTTGTGGTCAAGTTTTTTTGGTGTGTGTAGGAATACAGACTGTCAGCCAATTGCGTGACTGTGTCCTCTGGTCGCTACAATATCATTTGTGTCGTATTTACATTTCGAGGCCATGTTGACTGAGGAGCGCTACCATAAAGGCCGGATAGGTACTTTGCGTACCTAGCAATTTTAGCTTGAGTTTAAAGGATTCAAACCCAAATATGCCACTCCCTCCCTTCAAAGCCACTCCTCCAAAACAAATGAACGCGCAGCCTGACTACTGCCGGGATGAAGGTAGACAGACAAGTTGCCCGCCCAATCATTGCATTCGGTCCGAATGCTGTCCGATCATCAATGCCGGTCTGACCTTAATGATTGGTCTGTTTATTACAGTCCTGCGACGCCCACAGATATTAGATAGATTTTTATTTTACCGTGAAACTTTTAGGTCAAGTCAATTTTATTGATCCCACAAGGGGAAATTTGTTTGTAGACAGGTATTAAAACACATTCAATCCATCATAAATACTACATAAACAGCATATCTGACACCACACAGAGACAACACAGTACAAGGATCACTTCATGTTGGAAACCCAGAATAAGTTCTGTCCATGAATACTTCATGCCATTCATTAATGCCTATTTACCCTCCCAATACCAAACAAACAAAAGAGTCCTCAAATCTTGTTGTTCTATGGGTGGGAGCTCTATACCTTCTTCCTGAAGGCAAGAGCTCAAACTCCCCCTTCAGGGGATGGTCAGTACAAGCCAATATGGCCTGGGTCTTCCTCGCAACCTGCCGAACATAAAGCTCAGAGAGCTGGACTTGGTTTACCCCAGGTTCATTGGTTGCTATCAGGTTGTGAAGTTTATTTCAGCAAATGTCAAAAAGTGTCCCTCATCAACATGACCTATCCTGCCTTTAACTGAACTGCTGTGATATTAGCCTAGTTATGTGTCACTGGTTAGTGTGTGTCTTTGCTGTGATAATCCTGAAGATGGCACTGCTGTTTGGATTGACAAACATTTGTGTTCTAGAACGCGTTCACAGGTCACAGGAGCATGAGCCTACACACATTTCAAAATAAAAGCGCACCATCTGAAGTTTTGTAAAGTTATACAAATGGAAATTCAACTTTTTCACGGAGCCTAAGCAACGGAAGCACACGTCTGTGACTCACTTCACACCAGCTTGCGAGCCCCTTTTGGGTCGGACTCAAGACCGATCAGTTGAGAAACACTGAAATAGACCACTCTTACTCTAATCCCTCACTAAATTGCTCCTCCCAAAGTTTCATACAATTCGTTCCTCAATTAGTTTTCCTTGGGAGTTTTTCCTTGTCTACCTTGAAGGTTTAGATTAGGTGTTTTAGGTGCAATTCTATGGGCATTTGTGAAGCCCTCTGTGACACTGCTTTGAATAAAGGGTTATACAAATTAATTTAAATTAGATGTATTGTCTTTAGAAGACTGCATTCAAATAAACTACTCTTAACGCGTTTCTCCCTCCTCACCCAGTCCACCGGGACCTGAAGCCTCACAACATCCTTGTGTCCATGCCCAACGCGCATGGCCGCGTGCGGGCCATGATCTCAGACTTCGGCCTGTGTAAGAAGCTGGCGGTGGGCCGGCACAGCTTCAGCAGAAGGTCGGGGGTCCCGGGCACCGAGGGCTGGATCGCACCGGAGGTTCTCAGCGAGGACTGCAAAGACAACCCTGTGAGTGGGAAAGAAACACCAAGAAGCTCAGCTTATAATTCTTTTTATTTGGAAATGTTTATGAACACATTCATATTCTGAGCATACATTTTAGCAGACATATCCATAGTTTTTTGTTGTTTTTTGTTTACATACACATACGAACAACAAGAAGCTCAGCTTTTTGTTCCTTTCTTTTTCTGATAAACAACTAATCCATTTTGAAGAAGGAAAAAACTAAGCTACTCTTATGTTTTTGAGAAAGACACACAGAGAGGACGCCTATCATCCTTAAGTGTACCTACAGTATCAGGGTAGCATAATTAGTTAGTGTCCAAAATCATTCCAGTTTGGTATTTTTTTGCATTTGTTCAGAATTTTATTACTCAAGGTATTTATTCTTTTGGATGTATTTTTTTTTAAATCTTGAATTTGACTACATGCATTGTTCTTTCTCTCAACCTTTCCCTCCGTTCTTCAGACCTGTACTGTGGACATCTTCTCTGCCGGATGTGTGTTCTACTACGTGGTGTCCCAAGGCAGTCACCCGTTTGGCAAGTCCCTGCAGAGGCAAGCCAACATCCTGCTGGGGACCTACAGCTTGGACCAGCTGCAGCCTGACAGACATGGTGAGGGCTACTTCCTCTTCCTGTCTGCTGATGTCACTTCCTCTGGAGAGGCGTGATGTTTTTATCATTTTAATCTGAGATTTTAAATATGAGTGTACTGAAACAGGTTCATTATTTGTGAATGACTAGAAACTGGATGATTTAGTGTTGCTTGGGTAAAAAGTTTTTGACACAAAATGTCAACAAAAAGTGTGTTTTAAAGCCCTTTTTGTGCGCTTGTCTCTCCCAGATGACATAGTGGCCAGACACCTGATAGAGCAGATGCTGAACATGGATCCACAGAGGAGGCCCTCAGTTGACAGTGTGCTCAAACACCCCTTCTTCTGGAGCCTGGAGAGGGAGCTGCAGTTCTTCCAGGTCTGATGCACTGTCCAATCAAACCCCCTCCTCCAACACAGGTCAAACACACTAACCAATCAGTGAGCATTAATATGCCTTGATCTTTCTCTTCCAGGATGTGAGCGACCGCATAGAGAAGGAGCCACTGGACGGACCAATCGTGAGGCAACTGGAGCGAGGGGGGCGGGCCGTGGTGAAGGGGGACTGGAGGGAACACATCACAGTGCCCTCTTCAGACAGGTGAGAGGCCAGGAGTAGCTGCTCTGTCACACAGCAGCGCAGAGATGTCTTCTTTCTGCTTTATGTCACTATTTACTGGTACAGCAGTGGAGTACATTGATATGTGACAAGTGATTGAGGATGGGATTCTTTTCTGTACAAGCCAGCCAGAAGTGTTTTTTTAGATTTGAGCGTAAGCTGAGGTTCCTGCAGCCATCTTCACCATGTCACCTGAGCTGTCAAGAATTATACAACATAGCGCTCTGTCAGATTGAGCATTTGTGATAATATAACTTCATTTTGTGCTTTTCTGTTGCTTATTTACTATTTCTGTATTGTGTATAAGGGAAGTTCCTGGCAGACAGAGATTGAACAGTTGCTGAAATGTTTTTCTTTTGCCTGGCTGGTACACGTGGTCATCATTTGACCGGGGTGGTCGAAGTGCTTAGGTCATGTTCAGTTGAAAGGGTCTTATGGTGGGGTTCACACATTCCTGATGATTCTCTCTCGGGACAGATCTGCGTAAATTCCGGTCATACAAAGGCGGGTCGGTTCGAGATCTTCTCCGTGCCATGAGGAACAAGGTGAGCATGATGATGTATGAGCGTGTTGCAAACCAGCTCAGTGTTAAACAATGTATCAAAGTATCAAGAAATTAAAACCAATTTAACTGGGTTCATAGTGTACTGAATAGTTTTCCATTCCATTTTTATCGTCTCTTTTGTGTGGTTACATGACAGGCTTCCTTGTCTCTCCTCTACAGAAGCACCATTACAGAGAGCTGCCTGCAGAGGTCCAGGAGACCTTGGGCTCCATCCCTGAAGACTTTGTCTCCTACTTCACCTTCCGTTTCCCCCACCTGCTGCTGCACACCTACCTGGCAATGCACACCTGTGCCCTCGAGAGGCCCTTCCTGCCCTACTACCCCAGCTCAGAGCAGCTCGCTTGGGCACGGACTCCACACATACCTCCCGGACCAGGCATGTCAGTTAACCTTCCCTGCGCTAAAGAATCTGCGCAAACACACACGTCCCCACCGTCACAGTCAGAAGAGCCTGTGGCTTTATTCCAGCCTCTACCCATTTCAGCCCCCACAGAGCCTCTAATCTCTACAGCCCCCACACAGCCTCTAGCCACTATAGCCCCCACACAGCCTATAACCGCTAAAGCCATCACAGAGCCTCTACCCGCTACAGCCCCCACTCAGCCTCTACCCACTACAGCCTCCACACAGCCTCTGCCGGCTATAACCCCCACGCAGCCTCTACTGGCTACAGCCCCCACACAGCCTCTGCCGGCTACAGCCCCCACACAACCTCTACCCACTACAGCCCCCACACAGCTGGTGCCAAATACAATGCCAGTAGAGACAGCATCGTTCACCTCACCTGAAGACCGACCCCTGCCTACTCTGCCAGCCACGTCCACACCTCCAGAGGCTCATGAACAGACAGTGTTTCCCTCCTTACCCGCAGAGACCCCTCCTACATCTGCGCCATCCCCAGCTCCAGAACGTGTTCCTCCCCAATCACACACGGAGCCAGGGCCTCCTATGGACCCAGTCACTCTGAACCCAGAGCCTTTTTGAGCCAGGATGAAAGTACATGGATGCAGTACAGGGTGGAGCTTTGCCTTACTAGTGAACAGGAACTGGGGTTCTGATGTTCTGCTGTACCTGTATTGGTGAGGAACAGGCCTGCAGTGCCTGGGATTCGCCACTAGGGTTGCAAGCAGTGGTCAAAATCTGAGTCATGTGCCTTCTGTAGGACCGGTACACAAGATGGTCTCCCTCAGCACCCCTCTACCTTGAACAAGTCAGGGTGTGTTATTTTTTAAATTACCATTTTGGATGGACATAAACTTGGGGTTAAGTTTAGCACAGAGAGAAACTATTTTGCCATGGAGTCCCACTGCAACATCATGAATTGCTGAGTGTCAAGATGTTGCTGAGTGCAAAATATGAGGAGGTCTGTGTTCATGTTGTCAAACACTGAGTTCAGTTTGACCTTGGTAGTTTTATCAGAAATGATATTTTACTCAGTAAACATGCATTATGTAAAGAGGTGTATATTTTTGTACAGATGAAGATTTTGATAATTGATAATTATGTAATTGATGTGGCCATTGTGCCTTTTTATAACACTGTGCTGTGTGTCTTGGGGCCTAAAAGGCACGGGTTTGCTTGCTGCTACTGCTGATGACTGATGCTGCTAGAAACTGCTATTCTCTCTTGGATCCAGATATCTGTGTGTTCTTGAGTAGAAGGTGTTTATTCCAAAGGGTATAAACCGGTTAGATCTAACATGCCATTTTTTTGACAATTCGACGTGTGACTAATAGTGTTACGTTGAAAAGGTACATTTGGGTACAGCTAGTATGAATCCATGTCTCACTAAATTACCAGGCCATCATCTGAAAATAGCTTTACAGGTAAACTAACTACTGTTTTCAATTCTAAAAGAAATAGATACATTTTTTTGCTTCATGAAATTCTACATACTGTACATCTACATGTTTCAATCTTTGCTATCTCTTAATTGACCAAATAAGGCCTTTAATTTATTAATCTTTATTTTAGTTTTATTTTGTTCTAAGGGAAATTACTTTCGTCAAGTCAACTGTGCTTACTGCTCACCTAAGAATTAAAGTAGTATATTTTACAACTTGGTTATGTTTTATGTATTTTATTTGTTATGCAATCAGGAACTCCAATGAATACCTTCTGTTTTTTTGCTGTTGTGGAAGGAGTTAATGGAATCCTTTACATTTTATGAATGTCTGAGAATGACATGCATAATATGCAAGACCAGAATAAACTTGAAAGACGGAAAGCTTCTCAATGTATGCACCTGAAAATATCAGCACGTATTACAATGTGCGCAACAATCATCGCCACGATATCCAGACAGAACTATATACACGTAAACGAAACTTACTGAAAGGTGTTGGTATTTTCCTCGTCAGGGCGAAAACGGATTTCTTCGTTGGTTTCAGATCCGGACTGTCGTGATTGAGCTGTACAAACGATCGAGACATCCTCTCACATCCTCTGCACTCAGAAATTGTATCGACCTAGTTCGCTTGTGAATTTAACAGTTTTTAAAATTCGTAAGGACAAATGATACGAGAAATCAAATAAGATGTGGAAATGGACGACTTCTGCAGGAACCTAGCCAACTGCTGGCAGAGGTAGGCTACAGTAAATCCTTTTTGCATTCCCAGATGATACTCTTGTATGATTAAAATTGGTAATTTTGTAAGAATAACGTTAGCGAACTGCAAGGTTCAAATTCGTGTGACAAAATAGGCATAGTAATGTCTTGGGAGCTTCTTTTTTACACGAAGAAAATGGTTGACTATTTTATCTTTAGGCAAGGCAAGTTTATTTGTAAAGCACATTTGAACAATAAGGCAATTCAAAGTGCTTCACATAAAACCATTAAAAGCATCAAAACATAATGCAAAAGAAAACAACAATATTTAAAGACAATTAAGAACATTTAATAAGACATTAAAAACAGTCAAAAAGCAAGACATAAAATAAAAGTTGCAGTGCAGTTTATGAAATAAACCGAGATGCAGTAATTGATATCCTTGAATCTGGTTCATATAAAGGCAACAGCAAACTGTTTAGGACAAGGTTCTGCAGAGAAGGGAGACTGGCGTTGGTCACGGGTTGGAATGGGAGAAAACAGGACAACGGCGGATATCGCTATAAAAAAATAACGGTCTGGGCGGGCCGCTTGCCTTATAATTGTTTTTCAACTACTACTGGCCTTTATTTGAGCGCAAAATAGTTGTTTGAGCTTTATGTAAAATAAACTAGACTAACTGGCCTTGGGGAAATGGGGACCGGACAACCGGAATTCTCCCGGTGCTCCCGATAGCCAGGGCGCAGGTTTGCATAGTTATGTTATGTTATATGATATAGTCACGACCAAAGTTTGGGAAAGACACAATATTTTGTTAGTTTTCGACAAAAATATTTAGCACAATATGTTTGCAAAACTCATTCGTATTATAGGCTACTATGTTCGTCGCCCAGAAAAGTGAAAAATACTTTCCAAGTTAACCAATGCGCCGTCGAGCCTGCGAGACAAGATGATGTCATTTAATTGGCTGAAGTGGCAGTCCGACAGAAACACTTCGTGAGTGACTTGCAAAAAGAGAGCTGCAGTAGCTGGTCTGACACGATAATAAGCTACTAAATACGCCAGGAAATTATAAAGCCTCATATTAGTATTTCGTTTGGTCTCAGCATTGATATTCTTTACCCTTATGTGCTTTGTAGATAGGAAAATGTCACCCAAAAATAAGAGAGATATTATAAGTTTTTTATGTCATTTTAATGCAGGAATTTATTTTAATGTTTGCAGTGGACGTATTTAGGCCAGGGAATTGGTTATGGGGTGCAGGGGCGGTTTTAGCTTATTGGAGGCCCTGGGCAAAGAACAATTTTGAGGCCCCCCATAAACCACAAACCCCCAGAATGAGTCCAAGAGTATACGCAATCTTACCGAATTGTGTAACACTTCGGTTGTGGATAATATGTCCAGAAATAAAGCCAAGTCACTCATTTAGTGGCAGAATCCATTGTTATGTCTACAAAATTATTTTAGATATAGTATAAATTTAGCTAGCTTGCAAATCCTGAGGATAGCCTACTGCAGCAGACCTTTCTATGTGAAAACGGACATGGGTGTTTTGTCCCTCGAGAGTTGCGGTAGGGTATTACGTGAAATCAGTGAGGGCTGTTCGAATGGCGATGTCAAGAAGAGCATTGGTAAAATACAAGTTATGAAAAGAGACTGCGTCCGTGTCTTATTGTCCACACGGTCATATATAGTGCTATCTAAAACGAACTTACAAAGAGCTCGGTTACACTACACAAGTTGAATTAGTAATGTTGTTAGCGATGCTAGCGTTATTTTCCTAGCTAGCCTATAACATTTCACTGGGTCTTGCAGCTGTTTGATTAACTGAAATTATTATGAAATGTTATGTTCTACTAGCCATTTGCCGACTTTAGCAAGTCACTGTATTTCCAAGCCCTGATAGTGTAACTAAGACGACACAGTAAATAATTCCTCTTTCAAGTAATAAGCCCCCGTTCAGTCATAGATCCGCTCGATCATTATAAGATCCTAGAAACTGGTCTCAGGGGATTGAAGTCACGGAATCGGTGATGAGTTCTGATGATGGAGGCCAGAATTGAGAGTGAGTAAGTGCAAGTTGTAGATAAGAGGTGGTGGGTTTTGGGCTTTCCAGTAGACGAGTGTGTCAATACTTCAGGAATATTTTGGCTGTTAAAAACCTTCTAGAACCTTCTGAGAGAAGGTTGGGAAATACTAACACCCAGGGCGGGGTGGGATATATCCTCATTTAGGCTGCGTCCCAATACTCCCACTTCACCCTAGCACTTCACACTTCACACTCCGTTTGCGCGTTCGCGTGAAGTGAAGTGGTGTCCCAATTCTCTTAGAACGAAGGGGAAGTGTTGTTCAACCCTTCAAACAATCCCTTCAAACGGAGTGCGATCAGAGTCACACTACGGCTGAAGGGAAATATTACATTTCCCAGGATGCCTTGCGAACACCTTGGTAACCGACTGACTCCAAAAAATAAGTTTACAAATGTTGTATATCTTCGCAAATAACTATTAAAAAAATGTGAAACACATCGGGATATCTAGCTGATCATTATGCAAAATAATATTCCTTACAGTTGAGTAGAATACGATTGTTAGAAAAAGATCGCTATTTCACAAATGAACGTCTGTCTATGCAGCTGAGAGTAGCCAGTAGTAGAGTTAGCTAACGTTAGGATGTAAAAAACGCAATTTTATTATGACAGGTGGGTAAATATGTTTGCCAAAACCTGAAGACCTGACGTGTGTTCAAATTCGCAAACATAGGAACACTGTTTGCCTTGAGTTTTTGGAAAACGTAGCTAGCCTACAGTGGAGCTGGATATGAGCTAATAATGACGCAATGACGCAATGACGCAATGACTCTTGCCTTGCTGAATAAACCCTCCGAGCTACCGTTAGCTATTGGAAGATCTTGTCTCCGACTACTTTTTTACCTCCACAAGAACGTCTGTTTTTCCTCCTACACACTCTAAATATGAGAAATATTCTTATCTGAATTTGTCTGAAATATCCTTGTCAGGGTCGCGTTTGTGCAATGGGCAGGAGGGGCTGCTGCCCCAGCCCCGGCCACTAGGGGGCCCCGGCGCGGGAGATAAAAAAAAAGGAAAAAAAAGAATGATCATATTTTTGATGCATTTACCCCAAGCCCCCACCCCTCGCCCCTTGGCTTGAGGCAACGGCCCCGGTGGATGTAGGTGGTATTGCATCTTCGACTTGACTTCCGTGTCTTCCGGTCGTTTTTAATCTATTAACTCCAGTCAACATTTACAAAACTATCTCCCCCAATAATTTTTGTTCGATACTCGAACCGGGCTCATCCTACTAGCTTTTTCATAGAATAATTTTTTCTGATTTTTGCTATGTTTGAAACCAATCCGAAATGGGTAAACTAGCACCCCATTTATTTGCTTACGTCAAGAAAAGTTGCCTCGAAACGTGTTCGCGGATACTAACAGGGGACGAGCACACAAGGGAACATCAGCAAGTCGCTGATTTACCTGAGCTGAATGAGAACAAGGAGAAAGGACTTGGTAATCTAAAATTGCCTGCCTTAATTGTAGCACGTTTTACAAATGCTTGCACATATACATGACGGTTGTTTGTAGAGTTTATTTCCGTTATTTTTACATTTACATTTACATTTACATTTATTCATTTAGCGGACGCTTTTATCCAAAGCGACTTCCAAGAGAGAGCTTTACAAAAGTGCATAGGTCTGATCATAACAACGAGATATCCCCAACATTGCAGGTAGTCAAACATGAATCATACATTGTGAAAAAAAAATAATAAGTGCCAAAGGGAAAAATCATAAGAGCATGAAGTTAAACAAGTTACAATTGGGCAAAAATAATCTAAAAGTACACCTGTGGACGAGCAAAACAACAGTAAACTACCTCACAGCGAGTACAATCATTTTTAATCAGTTACAGCTAACCGACAAGAGCAGCAGCTCTCTAAGTCAGAGTCCTTGTGATCCTGGAAGAAACTAACATCATGTCCAGCAGATCTTTCCTAGGTACCGTTGTATTCCCGGAACAAGTGTGTCTTGAGCCTATTCTTGAAGGTGGGGAGACAGTCAGTGTCTCTGATGGAGGTGGGGAGTTGATTCCACCACTGGGGGGCCAGACAGGGGAAGAGCTTGTGTTGGGAGCGGGCGGTCTTGAGCGGTGGGACCACCAGACGGTTGTCAGAGGAGGACCGAAGGTGGCGGGAGGGGGTGTAGGGCTGGAGGAGAGACTTGATGTAGTCAGGTGCAGTCCCATTCACCGCTCGGAAGGTCAGTACCAGGGTCTTGAATCTGATACGGGCCGTGACGGGCAGCCAGTGAAGGGAGACGAGGAGCGGGGTAACATGGGAGCGTCTGGGTAGGTTGAAGACCAGACGGGCCGCTGCGTTCTGAATCCTCTGGAGAGGGCGGGTTGCGCATGCTGGGAGCCCGGCGAGCAGCGAGTTGCAGTAGTCCAACTTGGAGAGGACAAGTGCCTGGACCAGCAGCTGGGTGGAGTGCTCAGACAGGTATCTCCTGATCTTCCGGATGTTGTAGAGGGTGAATCTACACGACCGGGAGACAGCAGCGATGTGGGCTGTGAGGGAGAGCTCGTCATCCATGGTAACCCCGAGGTTCCTGGCAGAGGACGAAGGGGTCACCGTCGCCGATCCCAGGGTGATTGAGAGGTCATGGGAGATGGACGGTTTGGCCGGGATGATGAGGAGTTCGGTTTTGGCGAGGTTCAGCTGGAGGTGGTGCTTGGTCATCCAGGCAGAGATGTCTGTGAGACAGGCCTCAATCCTGGCTGAGATCCCCGGATCGGTCGGGGGGAACGACAGGTAGAGCTGGGTGTCGTCAGCGTAGCAGTGGTAGGAGAAGCCATGGGAGGTGATGATTGGTCCAAGCGGGGTGGTGTACAGGGAGAAGAGGAGGGGTCCAAGGACGGAGCCCTGTGGGACACCAGTGGAGAGCTGGCGGGGGTCAGACACATCACCTCCCCAGGAGACCCGGTAGGATCTTCCCGACAGGTAGGACGAGATCCACTGAAGTGCAGTGCCAGTGATGCCCATCTCGGAGAGTCTGGCGAGCAGGATCCGATGGTTAACCGTATCAAATGCTGCAGAGAGGTCCAGCAGAATGATGACGGATGACCTCGAGGCCGCTCTGGCAGACTGGAGGGCCGTGGTGACCGACAGGAGGGCAGTTTCAGTGGAGTGGCCCGTCTTGAAGCCCGATTGGTGGGGGTCAAGCAGGTTGTTCTGAGTGAGAAAGTTTGACAGTTGGTTAGATACAGCGCGTTCAATTGTTTTAGAAAAGAAGGGTAGAAGTGATACCGGTCTGTAGTTCTGGAGGACAGCTGGGTTAAGGGAGGGTTTTTTTGAGTAGGGGTCTAACTCTGGCCTGTTTGAAGGCAGAGGGGAAAGTGCCAGAAGTAAGAGAAGAGTTGAGGACATGGAGAAGGAATGTTATGATGGAGGGAGAGATGGTTTGAAAGAGAGGGGAGGGGACTGGATCAAGGGGACAGGAGGTGGGGCGATGAGAGAGAATGAGGTCAGAGATCTCTGCCTCAGATAGGGCCGAGAAAGAGTTGAGACATTTAGTAGGGTCAGTCATAGAGGGTGAGTGAACAGGAAAGGTTGGTTCAGGGAACCGACTGCTAATGTCAGCAACTTTTTTCTCAAAGAAGGAAGAGAAGTCATCTGCTGTCAGAGTGGAGGGAGGGGGTGGGGGAGGTGGGTTAAGGAGGGTGGAGAAGGTAGAGAAAAGTTTGTGAGGGTTTGAGGCAGAGTTAATTTTGTTCAAGAAGTAGTGAGTTTTAGCATCAGTTATATGGGCAGAGAAGGATTTGAGGAAGGAGTGATACTTATCAAGGTCTAGACTGTCGTTAGACTTGCGCCATCTCCTCTCAGCCGCTCGAAGGGTGGAACGTTCTTCACGAATAA
Source organism: Mallotus villosus (assembly GCA_903064625.1). NCBI lineage: Eukaryota > Metazoa > Chordata > Actinopteri > Osmeriformes > Salangidae > Mallotus > Mallotus villosus. The sequence continues at coordinate 4,721 of CAEFZP010005665.1, read as the reverse complement.
CATCAGTGAGCCACGGGCAGGAGGGAGAAGATCGCGCAGGCCTAGTTGACAGGGGGCAGAGGGTGTCAAGTGATTCAGTTAATGTGGATAACAGCATGTTAGTGGCAGTGTCGGTGGGGTGGGACATGAACTCGTTAATAGGAGGGAGGGAGGATGTTACAATGGAGGAGAAGTGCGAGGGGGATAGGGAGCGGAGATTGCGTCTGAAAGTTACGAGGGGAGGGGAGGTAGGAAGAGTTGGAGGGAGAGAGATAGAGAATTGGATAAAGTAGTGATCAGAGATGTGTAGTGGGGTTACAGAGGTTAGGGCAGTGATACAGTTACGTGTCAGGACGAGGTCCAGCTGTTTTCCTGCCTGGTGGGTTGCTGGTGTGTTGAGCAACGTCAGGTCGAAGGAGGTCAGGAGAGACTTGAAGTCAGCAGCCTGCGTTCCATCGAGATGGATGTTGAAGTCCCCAAGAAGTATCAGCGGTGTTCCATCATCCGGGAGGGCGCCGAGGAGCATGTCCAGCTCCTCCACAAAGTCAGCTAGGGGCCCTGGTGGGCGATAGAGGACAATTAAAAATGCTTTGATAGGATCAGTTAGCATCACATAGTGGTGTTCAAATGATTTGGCAGTAAAAGAGAGTGGGGTGGATGTGCATTTAATATGTGGGGAAAGAAGCAAACCTGTCCCGCCTCCTCGTCCAGTTAGGCGAGGAGAGTGGGAGAACGAGTGGTTGACAGAGAGAGCAGCTGGAGTTGCAGTGTTCTCTGGTAGGATCCATGTCTCTGTTAGCGCGAGGGCATCAAGAGAAGCATGGGATGCTAACGCTGGAATGAAGTCGGCCTTTTTTACAGCAGACTGGCAGTTCCAGAGTCCTATAGAAAGAGAGAGAGCAGGTGGAGAAGATCTAGAGAGGTAGCTAAAGTTAGAAGTGGAACGTATATACTTCGTGACATATCTACGTCTACGTCTGCGGGTGTTGTAGTGAACGGGAATGCTAAAGAAGCACATGCTAGCTATAAATGTGTTCTAGGTAGAAAATAATAAAAATAGGGTGATACTTATCAGAAGAAGTGATCCGCCTCGTCGTCCTTCCTCGGATGACTCCCGCGGAAGACTCCTCTTGTTGTCCGAGTCTTAGTGACCGAGGCTGCCAGGCGAGGCTGCCACTGGAGTGCTAGCTGCCTTAGGTATGCAAAGCGCAGCTGGCAATGGCCCTAATTATGTCAACAACCCGCCCACTTGGAAACGCTCACGGCGGAGCTTGACAGTACAGATAGACATTTTTAAGCATATTTAACCATTTTGTAGGCTAATGAACGCGATTATTCTAATTGCATGACAAAGTAGGCTAATTATAGCCTAATATAATTCGTTATAATATCGTGGCATGTTACGGCGTAATTGTAGATAACATGTTATTCTGGAGCAAAGACGAAGATGAATAAATCATGTCTGATAACCACATTTAGTCATTTACATTTTACATTTAGTCATTTAGCAGACGCTCTTATCCAGAGCGACTTACAGTAAGTACAGGGACATTCCCCCCGAGGCAAGTAGGGTGAGGTGCCTTGCCCAAGGACACAACGTCATGTGGCACGGCCGGGAATCGATCCGGTAACCTTCAGATTACGAGTCCGACTCCCTAACCGCTCAGCCACCTGACTCCAATATTGTTATGGTCGTTATATTGTTAGAACTTTGTCAGTTAACAATACAACGATGGCATTAACAATAAGCTAGTAATAGTAAGCAACACTCATCGTCATTATAATAGTAACATAGGTATAGCCTGTAGGCTTAATTTAGCTTGCTTTGCCGAGCTAGAACAACGACGGAGCCAGATATTCAAGCTTGCAGTTTCTTTAATCCAACACAATACTTAGCAGTCAAACTAAAAACACGGAGCAAATAGAACAACGTATAGGCATTGCACGTATATATTGATTTTCGTAAGTTCACATGTATCTGCTTCTTGATCGGACTTGTACCACATTCTGACAGTTTTCTGCAATGCCCTAGCTCCAGCTCACAAGCTCGCGACTGGTTGTCGCAAAGTATGACGTGTACAGCTAGTTGCAAGCGTGCACGAGTCTCGGAGCCAGCTCGGAGCTAGGAAAAAAGTGAGCCCGTTTAAAGCTAGGGGCTCACTTTTTTCCTAGTTTAGACCGGAAGACACGGAAGTGGAAAGATGGTGCTGTCCGTTTGGCGCTCTAGCTTGCCTCACTGAGCACTTTTCATAGAAATGAATGGGGACGCCATCTTGGAAGACAATTTTGGCTCTCTCTAGTTAATATTACCTCTATGATTTACCCATCCGTAGTGAAGTAAACGTTCTCTTAACGTCAGTGACATGCTTCGTCACGTGTCGTTGCTGGTATCAAAACAGGCAAGACTCGGGCTCTGTTCGAAATGTCTTAAAATGCGTCCTTCCTTCCTTCCTTTTAAGACAGCGAGGTCTGTTCGAAAACGCTTAAATTTTCTCTTCCTGTCTAATAAGATACCTTAAAATACGTCACATAACGGTCATTTTTTAAGAGAGCATCTGAGCTGCCTTGCTGTCTTAATGGCGGCACGTATTACCGATAAGTCTGTGCGCCAGAACCCAAATCAGATTTATATTTTTTTAAGATGGCGGAACGAAATACCGATGTTCACATCAAAAGTGTTCATAAATGTAATTTCCTTTGCTCTTTTTTTTAAAAAATGTATCGAGAAATAAACAGTGTGCTATTTAATTATGCCATGATTGATTAACAAAAATAGTCTGAATTCGTTAGCGAGGTATAAGTTAGCCAGGTCGCTATGGTAGCTGATTGTTAACGGCGTTGCTAACGTTAGCTCCGGTACAGTATGTATCTGTATTTAATGCAAGATAGTTAAGAAAGTGAACGGTTGTTTATGATGTGAAATTGTAAATGTGCATTGTAAGTGCACACAAAATGTACTGTAAAAATAACCTGCTATTTAAAAATATATCAGGGTGTTTTAACTGTCAGTTGGTTGCTGTTAACTGTCATAGCTAGCCATGTACACGCAGTGCGATGACGTACATCCTGTTTTAATAGGAAACAACGGTTTTTAAAGCGCATATAGCAGGTTAACCACCACTGTCGATGAATGGGTACATAAAGCACTCAAGATATGTATATTATTCAAGAAATCTCAAAATGGTGTCTCAAAATGGTGTTTAAGACCAGTTTTGTAAGTTTTTTTTGTTAGCATTAGCATATTAGCGCAATTCGGCGGTGACGTCACGTTGGGGAGTCGTGGAGGAGAGTAGCCTCAGTCTAGTACTAGAACTATGGCAATTGACTGGGATGAGGAAGAGGTGGCAATAACCACTAAAATGTACGATGGCCCGCAGCCGTATAATATCGAACCAAATAGACGAGAGAGGTCGAATGAGGAATTGCCTAGACCTGATGGCCGCCAAAGCCAATTAAATGGATGGTCCGAGGAGAATGAGTGGAGAGTTGGTGAAGTGTCCTGCTGAGTTAGCCACGACAACACAGCAAGGAGCGCTGGAGCTTGTCTACGGACAGCAGTGCATACAATAACGACACATTTTTTTTACTGTCAGTGAATAGCACCGAGTGAAAGTCAACGTTTTCTTTATATCTACAGATGCGACAGTTATCATGTCGTTAGTTCAGATAAGTAGCTCTTATCTAGATCTAGAAGGCATCATGCTAGATATGGGCTAATTTACTAGTCCCACCTGTGAAATTCTCCCCCCCAAGTCAACCCCTAATTAAATCTTTCCCCCGACTTTGTAAACACATTTCCGATTAGATATTCCACGTTTTGAGTTCCGTAATAGTCACGTTCTATCAGGAAAGGGGAAACTAAATTCAAACTAAACTAAATCAAACACACACAGTTATGAAAGCCGTTTGATGATTACTCGATGATCACTCGTGATCCAAACACTAGCCATGGCGCGCTATCTATGACTAGCTTTTGGACATAGCTACTTAAAAACAATTTTGTTTTGGTTCATATTCATGAGTCACGAAATGTGCTTTTCTAATGTCACCGTATCTTAAAAGCTCCGTGTACCCCGTCCACACTACTTCGCGTATACCCGGCGTTTTCAAATGTCTCCGGCTAGGGGAGCGTATTCGAAAAGCTCCGTTTTCAGTGTCCGAATTCTCCGTATTAGTGTGGCCGGGAAGTGCAAACGGAGACATATGTATGCGTTTCTAAATTTACCCGGGTTAGTGTGGAAGGGGGCCTCAGACTTTTCTAATGTCACACTGATTATGACTGTAGTTGGGGGGGGTTCATGTTATGGGGCTAGCTAACGTGCACTGCAGCTTGTAAACATTAGCCTGAGGCTTACCGTTGCCAGCTCTCGCTATATATATATATATCTATGCAATCTATATATCTATCTCTTGATCTTTATATCTATGCTAATTATATATTCTATATATGTATTTATCTATAAACTATCTACTGCTGAACACTCTTTCGTTAATCTCTCTCGTTGATTTCAATGGGGCTTTGGTCTATCGTCTCCCCAACGTGACGTCATGCAATGCATTGTGGGGGAAAGAAGAATCATTGCAAAAAAGTACCTACTTTTTCGTATTATATTACGTTTTGTGACACCCAACAACATCAAATACAATAGATAACAGTTAAAATGTTTATAACCAACATGTAAATAGCGCAAATTCGTTGGAAAAATCTACCTGCTATATGGGCTTTAAGATACCTTACCCCG